>CACRXK020011987.1:0-15645 GCA_902702795.2 Paramuricea clavata
CAAGTAAGTGCAATATTACGTTATGATGTTTTATTCATATTACGTTTAATTAATATGTTTTATTCATAACACAGCTGTTAGTTGGACCCCCTGTGCCGGCCCCAGGGATATAAAAAAAACAAACGTGGTGATTTCCAGAAACGTGAAATGCATATTGATTCCTCATGAGCGAAATATGAAGAAGAGCTTTGTTTCGAGTGGGTCCTGCTGTGCTGGCGGAGATATAAAATTGAATTTTAATTAGATGTATTAAAATGGCATCACCTAATGTAGTGATAGTTAGGTTGGCAATATTATTCAACCCACTTTGATAAATGTAAATATAAAAATATTTGTTACATCCGTCTGTTGTTCTTTTTTTCCACGATGTGATAGATACTAATGCGGAACAAATGATCGGCTGAAACATTGTTACTCACCGCAGTCTTCAAATTATAGCGCAAAGTAAAGAACTGCCGCACTGGCCTTCGTTGAACCATGGATAATAAAATAAATGGATAGGACTCTAGCCGACGTAAGCAAAAACAACCTAGTTGCAATCTGTGACGTCACGCGTATTGCAAAGTTCTCGCCATTTTTGTTGTTTCGCTAGACTTTCTGCTTTAAAAGAGTAATATTGAAGCATGGACTGGTCTAATTGTTTCAAAAACACGCCTAAGCCACGACAAAGTATTCAAGATAAATGTTTTTCGTCTTTGTTTTGTATTTTTTTTACATTTGTAGCTACGAAATTGACGTCCCCAATTTTAATGAAATTTGGGATGCATTTTTCACTGTTTAGTGCTTGAAATATTCGCTAAAATTGACTGGGAATACTTAGAGATTTCAATTGTAGAATGGCGTAGTTATATTCATTTGCTCTTTGACTAAAATGTTTAGCTGTATTATTGCTAAACATGCCGTTTTTGAGTATTTAGTTTGCAACTAGGTTTCAACATTAATCCAATTACGCCATCAGTCCATTGAAAACATTAGGTCACGTCAGCTAGTTTCCTATCCATTTATTTTATTATCCATGGTTGAACAAACTCCCTCTGGGAATGAGAAGCGGGAACCAATCAATGTTTCCAACATTCCGCCACAGTTGCCGAGGAGATATCTTGGATCCAAGATCTCTGGGCAAGGTGTTTTAATTTTAAAACTGGAGAGTGTAAAATCACCCTCCGCGTGTCACCAAAGCTGGGAAGACTCCGCCCAAACTTCTACGCCATTGAAATTTGGAAGGGCTATGTCGCTAAAGACGATGCACATGAACGTGTTCTACGGAGTAGTTCCTACGCTTGTCGCCGCAGAAATATATGCCTGCTCTACGATTGGTTCATCAGGGTAAAATTATTGGGAGCCTCATTCTCGTGAACGAAGACGATTGGCTCAGAATTCACGAGGACGAGGTGCTCGGGCTAAAGAGAGATTTGTGACATAATTATCAAATGGTGTATTCTTAAAAACTAGAAAAAAGCACATTTATTAATAATTGAAAGACGACTTTAAAACAACAATGTAACAACAAATATTTTATTGGTTCGGACAAGAAAAATTACACAACATTTGCTAACAGATGAATGAGAAATAATCAAAAGTGCAGAAGCAAATTAAGATTTTTTCTCATTGTTTATACTAAGAGAATCATTAATTATCAATATACCGCAGATCTGCAGACAATCTTTAAACCGAAATACGACTAACAACCACTATTGACCCTAAAGTACTGATCAAATCCAAACATGATCATGCAACGAAACTTTAATAACAATAATTGTTAACATATAACACCAGCTACCGTCTCTCTTCAACGATTTAGAAAAACCTGTAGGAAGCGTCTTAACCATTCAACCTGGTCAAAAATACCTACATGCATGATCTGAATAAAAATTTCTGAATTGTTGACTTGTAGTGTAAAAAATTTAAAAAGCTTTAAATTATCCCACATCTACCTGTAGATCTTTCCTAAAGTTGTATTTAGTGAAAAATTCTATCCCATACCAGCTTCAAGCGGCCAAAGAATTACAATAGTTACATTGCTTAGTTCTTGGCTAGTCTGTTAAACAGGTGTTGGTGATATTTGCGAACAATCAACATTGTTTTTCCCTCACTATGAAAACAGATTTAACCGAATGAAAACAGATGAAAAACTCTCGAACGCAACATCACCACAATTGGTTAAAAAGAACGGTAGCTAGCTCAATTTTAGACAGTACATTAACTAAAACAAAAACTAATTACATAATACGTGGACAGATAATTACACAACACAATTTTGATCGTAGCAAGTCAACGTTTCTGAAGTAGAAACTGTCGACAAACAAACGATTTTCTTAGGAACTAGATACGACAATGTTCCCCAAATGCGTCTAATGACACACAACGATAAAACTGCGCTTTATAACTTAACACACTGTAGTTTCGGGCAGTTAGTGAAGATGACATTCGAAAGACGAAACTACAGTGAACAAATGCAGTAAACAGAAGGGAAATGTTAAATATTTTTAGTTGCCCGACCTGAAGTTTTAGACAGAAGTTTAGTTTAGTTTTTCCAGGAACATCTAGACGTAACTGTTTACTGCAAGTGTTTTAACTTTTAAAGTTCGTACTTTGTGAAGTTACGCTGGCTTGAACTAATGTTCAACGTAACTGCACCTTCGTGCTCACAGGTGGTCCTGTAACACGCCATGTTATTCTTCGAGTTGCTTACAAAGTTGGAAAATGTAAGCAGTCTAATATACAGATGGATCTTTACACTCATGTGTCTGATTTCCCTCATGCGAATTCCAACCTGTATATTATTTGAAATATGTTATTTCATATTGATCCACATATTGTGGACAAAATGTCTGCCAAGGCTTTCATGCACTTGCAGTAGACTTATAGCAAAAAACCTTGGCAGACTGATTGCAGCTTTTAGTGCTGAATCTTGAAACGCTCTTTTGTACCCGAGATATTTCATACAAGTTTTCAATATCTTTCCTCTGACCGATAACCATCAAAATGATTATACGGACTTGTGGAGCTCAAAACCGTAAAATCTACTGCTAATTTACCATTTTCATGCTCCAGAATCATGTTTGTACTTTCTTGGTACTACTTTAACTACTCACTGACTGTAATTACTTTTCTCGTTTTTGCCAGTGACCCTTTCAATGAAATCATTGGTACAATGCCCTACTGCAGTAGCATGGACAAACGTACGTTCTATCAATTTTATAATCAAAACCGTTGTATTTTACTCCAGTCAAAGTTCATGAAAACATTTCATGGCGGTCATGAACGATGGAGAAATGTTTCAATTACTGTTTTCTAATTGGAAATCTTGCAATTACCCGATGTTTCTAAATCAAGATTTCTGACATCTACACACGCATTAGATGCCAAACAATACCCATCCCTCCCCATTTCGAAAATAGAACTCTATATATTTACACATATTTACAAATTAGTTACGATTACACGACTTCGGACGAATTCGGAACCGCAGGAAATTGTTAACACGTGCAACCGTGCGAGGTCAAAGTTCAGTTCGTCCGGAGCCGTGCAAACGTAGCCTGAGGCGTACTACAAACATCGTAACATTCGTACGTCAGGGTCTAATGTTTGGTCGGGCATGAAACCTTAGAAACCTGGCATAGGAATATTGCGACGCTTGAAGTGCGAGTATTTGTATCAGAGGTTGGCTGATACTCAATCTGAATATGATCTAGGGATCTACAGATATATAGCCAGAATTGTCTAATATGGCCCAGCCAACCACTGTTACAACATTACAGGAAACTCTAGCGTGGAGCAGAAAGCAAAACTTAATTTCTTCGGATCTTGACCACCTTATTCCATGCAAGGATGCCTCAGATCAAACGACTTTTTGGTAATTAGACCTTACTTCGCAGTGAAATTATTTTTAAACGAGAATGATTCCAGTCATGCTATCCAAGAAATGATCACTTTATTCCAGCTCAATGCTAGAGTTTCCATCCACCACACTGCGTTGGCGCACTGGAAACGTACATAATTAAATAATTTATCGACAATTTACACGTTGACTCAATCACGTTTTATACACTGTACAACTGGGTCAAGACATACATGACTCTTACAAGCCTTGATCTTTTGAAATTAGATTTAGCTGCTAATTGAAAGGGGTTAGTTTTTAGATTATCGATGCATTCATTACAAAATTCCAAAACAAGGGTTTTGAACCAGTTTTACGACCACACCCAACTGCTCTAAAACATTTCGATTTGAAAAAATATGCTTTCGTTCAAATGAGAAGGTTTGTAAAAATTGAATGCAAATTGAAACTTGTCTTGCCCCAGAATATAACAGACTTTGAGATGGATTTTAACAAACATGCACATCACGTGCCATATCCACTATGTACACTGAGGACACAATATGTAAAATACATCAAAATCACGACAACAATTTTGTGGCGTCACAAGCAAGAAGACGTCACAATTAAAGGATACTCAATTTTCATCTTGTACTTGGTGGTACTCTGCGACGTACAGACTCTTGTCAATACTACAAGGAATGGCTTTGATATCGGTGCCAAGTTGCTGTTCAATTTTAAAGAGATCAAAACGATCATCATAAGTGATAAGATTGACAGCCAGACCGAGGTGCCCGTAACGTCCTGAGCGACCAATGCGATGAAGATACGTCTCAGATAACTTTGGAAAATCAAAATTGATCACAACATTCACTGATTGGATGTCGATACCACGGGTGAACAAGTCTGAAGAAAAGAAATAGAAAAATTACTTTAAAGCCCCGCTCAAACGAGACTGGCAGTCACGCATTGTTACAGGGGAGATTTTAAGCTCTAGATTAACGAAATAAAAATTTTGATAGAATACATGATAGTGTTGGGAAAGCATTGGAAGTACAGCTACAAGTCATGTGCCAACTCTTTGTTTGATCCGGGTTGATACTAACTATAATTATCATCAAAACGGGCAATCATATATAACTTGGGGAAATCAAAGTGAACACCACATTCACTGATAAATACTGCGAACTTGAAAAAAAAATCGGTTTGAAATATTTTTTCGTTCATTGTTTTTAAAATACTTTGCATGTGATTAATCATTAATTGAACATCTCTTTCTTCAAGAGTGCCAGCGGACATTTTTTTACCGCGCCGTCACTTTACGGAACGAACTTCCAGAGGATATTAAATCTAGTTCCAACAATTAACATGCATTTTTAAATACAAGTTACATAAATATCTATTGGAGAAACATTTTATTATTTGACTTTCCAAACTAATAAACATATATATCCTTTATATAGTTTTAATGAGCATACTGTATTTTACAATATTTTTGTGGTATGTACTCATGGGAGAGTTCAATAAAGTACAGTTTCGTATTGCATTGTATATACAGAATTTATAAAAACACTTTCAATGAAAAATGTGAATACTGGTCGAGGCTCTTTTGCTTGTTTCATTTGAGGAGAAATTTAATAAAGTAATGATATCGTACCTGAACAAACTAAATTTCGACATTCTCCTTTACGGAAGTCATGAAACACTCTGTTGCGGTGAGGTTGCGACATTTTTGAATGTATATAAAAACATGAATAACCCAGCTCTGTAATACGTCTGGCCAATAATTCCACTCTTTGAACGGAATTGCAGAAAATAATCGATTGATTGATTTGTAACTAAAACAGAATGAACTATTTGTGAGTTATAATCCAGGTGTCTGGTTCAATAAGGGTTGAACTTAAGCTAGCAAACACGTGTTACAAAAAGTAAAGTCACTAGCAAAATTTCAAATCCAGTATGTAACCACAATAGCTCAAATTACCCGAATAAATTCCATTACTCGCGAAAGTTTGCTGTGAAATTTTTTCACTGGAAAGCAGACATCAATAAAATGCGCGAGCGCCGCTCGCAGGTAACAATATTTAAGTCACAAAATCTAAATAAGATGTGTTTTTGCAGGCACATTTTGAATTTCGCTCGCAGGCACGAAAAAATGTTAATGAGGCCTGCTGGCAAGGCTAAGATTTTTCCTCATTTTGCGAGTTTCGAGGTTTGCTGGTTCTACGCCTGCAGAAGGATAAAAGTAGTAGACTGCACTTTCACTGGGACATTAGTTCTTGATGTTTTTAACATATTACAATATAAATATTTGGAGAAAACACGCGGAAAGAAGCCAGTGATTATTTCAGGTTTCTAGAAACGGTCGGTGCTAGTACAATGTAAGTAGCGACGACAACAAGAGAGGTATAGTAATGCACTTCTCATTTCAGGCAGTTGTATTTATTTTCGGTCTGTGCCAGTGTAGGTAGTGGCAATAATAGGAAAGCTCGGATTGCTAGGGATGCAACTAATTTCTATTATACTCCTTGTATTTTTCAGGTTACTGCATGTATCTCAAACAAGTTTCATAAAAATATGTAACGTGGTCAATTATATCGAGTAAAAAAGACCAACCTTTGAAAATAACGTGTTTAGACAGTGTACTTTTTGTCTTTCTTCAACAAATGCGTAGTACTGCAACAGAAAGTTGTAAATAAATTAAACGTTTGTCGATTTCTACACACCTAAGGTATAACGATATGTGTACATTACTCATGCATTGTCATGTAAATGACATGTTGTAAATGACAACGTTATCATATATAAAGAAGTTACAAACCAACCTGTGTAATTCCCTTTAATGTCAGTTCGTCCATTAAATTGATTTCATAAGGCTTCTCTAGATATTTTTCCTAAAGATAGCACCAAACATTGAACAACACAGATCGTATTTTACACCATCATTACGCACTTTGTCAACTTTCTAGTAATTTAGGAAAAACGTTTTATGACCATTTTTAACCAATGGTGTCATTGATTTCACCAGCTTTAGGTATTGTATAAACCACAACTTTGTTGACCTGCAGGTAGTGTCAAAACCAAACCTATAAATCGCACCTCGTGTCCTAAAATTGATTTTCATTGTGGTATTCTGATTCCATGATTACATATTTATGAAAGTATGATCAAATAAATCTGTCTTTAATCATATATTTGGCAAAAATAGCCGGCAAAAATAGCCGGCAAAAATACGACGATATGGAATTTTGTAACCTCACCTTAAATTCTTTAACTGTAACTGGAAATGTTGCTGAGAATAGGAGAATTTGTCTGGAGGTTGGCATGTGGTGAATAATTTGCTCCAACACTCCTTTAAAGTCTTGAGATAGAAGTTTATCTGCCTATAGAACAACAATACAAAAATCCATTCAACTCATTTTTAAAATCTGCCCATTGTTAAAGGTGCAGTTCTTTGAAATATGGTTTTTAATGTGAATTTGTACCATTGTTATTGTCGTTGGGAGCAAAGTTGGCAAAACTTTTTGTAAACTGTGTAATGCATATTTAAATTTTTAATTTCAAAATTTCTATCTAAAATATCTTGTAGTACGAATGTTTGCAAACTTAATTTATATTGCATTTATTACATGACACATTTTGAATTTAAACAGCAATTATCAATCCATTTAACCTATTTCGTTCCAACTTTTCTTAAACTTTCTCGTTATACACATTTCTAAAGCAGGTTAACTTAATCCTGGATTAACAAAAAAGTGAAAGGAAATGTCCAAATAGCTTGTTAATTAACTTTAAAATGTTCTCCTAGTCTTGATCAAGATGTGTACACAAACCAACATCCTAGATCAACTCTCAAAACAACACAGCTTTCAAAAGAATACAGACAGTGTACCTCGTCCATTACCACCATTTGACAGTCTTTTGTGTTGGCCAATTCCTTTTTTAACAGGTCATAAATTCTACCAGGAGTGGCAATGATCACATGAACTACAATGATAATAATAAGCATACAATTATTTCTGGTGGTGTACGGAAATCATGCTTATTAGGTATGTTGCCTTATACAGTCACCTACAGTACTACAAAGTTTTAAAGGCCAATTTCAAGAAATTTTAAGACTAAATTGCAATCAATCTACCATCAAAATATGCACAGTTCGGTTTCAAGGACCAATGGGGTGAGAGTAAGGGGGATGAATGTTGCAACCCCACAAATCAGTGGCAGACACTTCATAAAATATGGTGGGGGAAATTAGGTTGCCAACATATGACCGCCTCTTTTGTACCCAGAAATCTCAGTTTTTTTACAATTTTTTGCCTCAAACTCCATGCAATAGTATACATGATGTATAGTTATTCAGCTACAGGTATCGTTCGGAGGTTTTCAAAAATTATCCCTGGTTAATTCGTACATGTCAGGAAGAGTTAAATTCAAGGACTTTTCAAGGACATTCAAGGCCATGTATCAGCAAATTCAAGGACTAAATACTGAAGAGAAGGCATTAGAAGTCAGTACTTAAAATGTGATGTTCAATTGTTCAAAAAGGGCACAACTTTATTATGAATTTCAAACAGCTTTGTCAGATATGAACATGCAAATCAGTTCAAAAAAATGTCAGTTTTGAATGTCAAATAATTTCATAAAATATCCATAAACTAAAGCAAGAAGAATTTTCATTCAAGGACATTCAAGGACTTTCAAGGACTTTCAAGTTGTTTTGTACCAACCCTGTTATCCCCTCCCCCCAGCTACAAATGCAATTGACTGATCACTCAGACTAACCAGTCAAATGTTCATGTGCCCTAACTACTCACCATGAGAATATGAAGATTACCTGGATTATATAATCTCATAATATCATCTTTCAAGCTTGTTCCACCTGTAGTAACCATGACCTGAAGTCCATTCAGATGTTTACCAAGTTCTTTACATATTTGCGATGTTTGTAGAGCAAGTTCTCGTGTTGGAACCAATACTAGTGCTATATAACATCAATATTACATTAAACATTATTAAAGTCTGTTACATGAACATTGTGGCTCAAAACCTCATTGCATCCAATAAAATGCAATTAAAAAACATTGAGCTCATGGGGGGTGTTAGTCTAACGGTTGGTGTATGTGACCCGGGACTTCTAATTATTTTATTCCTGTACTCCATAGTATCAGGGTTCCCAATAGAAGCCTGCACCCGGTAAAAACACTGTCTATTGCATATAAAATCGCCGGCTATTTCTTTAAAATTACCACCTAAAGTAATTCCTGCTTACAACAAAAATGTCAAGGGAAAGGTTTCTTAAAAGATATTCTTCATTAAATATTTTGATATGACAAAAACTCCAAAACTAATCTGCACAATGGCTGAAAATGCTATTTCAGAGGGTCTAAATTTCAAAATTGTCTGTTAAAATTCATCTTATCCATTGTATAAACTCTCTACTAGACCCGCTCCCATCAGTACTGTAAATTATCATAATCTATGAATCGTCATCAACAATCGATTAATCATACTGAATAAATCTAGACACGACAACACTGGTTAACGACTTAATGTCGCTTCCAAGAAAGGGATATGTGTTGAACTTTTTTTGACAGGCAATGGCCAATGGGAGAGCTAGTGGTAGCAGAAAAATAAAAAAAAACAGGTCACATTTTGAAAGAAAGTTAATAATCCAAGTATCATGCTAGTATGCACAGCAGTTTTGTTGATTCAATAGGCAATTCCAGCTTTTAGTTTATGCGAGCAGGGGACGATGGGAAGTAAGGTATCACATCGTTGTTTATGCTGAAAAAATAGAAATGGCCATGTAAACACAGAGTGATGGCTTATACTCGTAAAATTGAAATATTTCGGTTGTTTCAGCAATTTTTTCAGCAAATCAGCCATGATACCTCACTTCCCATCATCCCCTGCAGGCATAAACTAAAAGCTGGAATTGCCTATTATTGTCATGAATAATCAATTCCCACAAAAACCCACAAAAAATCTATTAATTAATCAGGAGCACCAAGAGTGTGAGGTATGTACAGTACATGTTCAGTATTTTACCTTGAATACAATTTTTGGCAACATCAAGTTTTTCAAGTACTGGTATCAAGTAAGCTGCTGTCTTTCCTGTCCCATTTTTGGCTCGTGCAAGAACATCTCTTCCTGCTAATGCAATAGGAATACTTTCTTCTTGTATAGGTGATGGCTTTTCATAACCTTTTTCAAATATTCCCATTAATAATTCACGTTTAAGACAGTAATCTTCAAAATCATTGCCTTTTGTTGATGTCACATCCTGGTTGGAAAAGAAATATTTGAATTAGGATGTTGCAATGTACTGATCAATGTTGTCTTCATGATTGTTTCTAGGCTTGGGCGGAAAGAAACTGATAAAACTGTTTTTTGTGCCATGTTGACGCTTGAAACCCCTTATTGAATATCCCAAAAAGATGCAAAAAACAGACTGCATAAAATAATACTAAGGTCTATTTCACATGTTTTTTTTCTTGGCCTCTTTCAAATTTTGTTTAATGCAACATTATAGGAATCTCACTAAAGAAATTTATAATCCTGAGGATCCGAGAGTGAAGTGTCACACAACTCGCCCATTGACTAACTTGTCGAATTGAGCATGTTGTTTATTTAAATTTACTGTCACATAAATTGTAAGTCATTGATTGTAATTTGTTGTGCTTGTTTGTTGATCTTCACATCTGTCTGTCTGTCTGTCTGTCTGTCTGTCTGTCTGTCTGTCGGCAAGCCTGTTATTGTTCATACTGTGTATTTCGAATGTCTAGGAACCCTGTTTTTGGAGAACTAAAGGCGGTTTTCCAGTCCTCGCACGAAGCTGCTCGCTGCGAGTTCTTGCATCTAATTAAAATTAACTGTTTAGCATTGTGATTGGATGAAAGTGCTCATGCATCACTCGCAGCGAGGAGCTTTGTGCGAGGACTGGAAATCCGCCTTAATCTCTGCGTGGTAATTCCAGCCATGTAATCTATTGTCTAACTAATTTTGTGTAATAGTTTGTGTTAAATGGCAAAATCTGTAAAATAAAATAAAATATGCGAGGCCAACACCGAGAAACAAAAAGAAAAGAAGTTTGGCTACAGGCTATCAACATTCTGATCAAGTTTCGGCATTTCTCAGTTGTGTATAGGTCTTGCATATTGTGTGAACAAATGGAGATATACAATTCTTCGGTCTGTTTTGGTGGACTTCAATGATTTGTTTCTTGCACTTCACTTGGTGGAATTAATATTAGAATGTTGGGGTTTGTAATCCAAGTGAGTATATATACATTTTAAGACCTGACCAGGAACGACTGCGAAAAATGCAGCACAAGGTCCTCTGGTAGGAATTGAACCTACAGCCCTGCGATTCCAGTGCAGCGCTCCAACTAACTGAGCTACAGAGGCCAGCTGTTGAGCTGTACCGTAAGTTCATGTATATATAGGTAATCGGGTGTGTGGGTTGTGATAAGGTGGACTTGAATGATGTGTTTCTTGCAATTCACTTGGTGGAATTAATATTAGAATGTTAGGGTTTGTAATCCAAGTGAGTATATATACATTTTAAAACCTGACCAGGAACGACTGTGAAAAATGCAGCACAAGGTCCTCTGGTAGGAATTGAACCTACAGCCCTGTGATTCCGGTGCAGCGCTCCAACAAACTGAGCTACAGAGGCCAGCTGTTGAGCTGTACCGTAAGTTCATGTATATATAGGTAATCGGGTGTGCGGGTTGTGATAAGGTGGACTTGAATGATGTGTTTCTTGCACTTCACTTGGTGGAATTAATATTAGAATGTTAGGGTTTGTAATCCAAGTGAGTATATATACATTTTAAGACCTTACCAGGAATGATTGCGAAAAATGCAACACAAGGTCCTCTGGTAGGAATTGAACCTACGGCCCTGCGATCCCGGTGCAGCACTCTAACCAACTGAGCTACAGAGGCCAGCTGTTGAGCTGTAACAGTAAGTTCATGTATATATAGTAATCGGGTGTGCGGGTTGTGATAAGGTGGACTTCAATGATTTGTTTCTTGCACTTCACTTGGTGGAATTAATATTACAATGTTAGGGTTTGTAATCCAAGTAAGTATACAGTATATACATTTTAAGACCTGACCAGGAACGACTGCGAAAAATGCAGCACAAGGTCTCAGTTTTTCAATCTACTGTACTAGGCAAATCTGTACAAGTGAGTATATATACATTTTAAGACCTGACCAGGAACGAATGTGAAAAATGCAGCACAAGGTCTCAGTTTTTCAATCTACTGTACTAGGCAAAGAAGAAAACCCTGATATTTATCGGTTTACGAATAAACTGCCCCAGCCTAATTGTTTCAGAATGTGCGCCCCCTGAGAAGGAAATACGCGTGGGGGGAGGGGAAGAAATCTACTTGCAAATATCATTATATGCCAGGAGATCCATTTGGAAGAGGGTAGATAGATTCCCATTTTCTCCATATGGGGAGGTGTGCATGTTTTCTGAAATAAACCAATATTGATAATTTTGTATTTCATCCAAAAATGCTACACTAAAAATATTGAAATATGTCTGGTATTTTTTATATAAGCATGTATAACAGCTTTAAATTCTGTGGAAGTCATTGCAGGTGAGGTAATAGCATCAAAACTCACAGTCATTGTGCAGAAGATTAATTAAAGGAGGAGCTGGAAGAGAGTAGTGTAAATGGGGCTTAATTCCAAGCCTTAATAATTTGTCAATTTGATCATTTGATGGAAAATGGTGGCACTAAATTATTTTGCTAAAGTTTCACAATTTATTCCTGTTCCCAAGTCAGCTTGAATGAAAATATGTGATGTACTGATATTAGCATTTTGAATGTTAGTATAGCGGTCATAAAGTAAAAATATCCACATGGCAATACAAGAACATTTGATGTCGCTACCTTAAGTATTTGATTTGAATGTGCGGTTTGTTTACATAAGTAATGGTTGTTTATTTTTAGCTGTGATTTTAAAGGGGACAGTATCCAAAATCAGGGTGTTAGCCAGAAAAAAAGTTTTGTCTGTTAAACGTAAATTGGGATAGTTTTTTTGACCGATCAAAGTCCTTGTGTAGGAATAACGTTTTTCCAACATATTTCTCCTTGAACCATGAACATATTTCTCCATGAACACTGAAAAATTATGCATCCAATGGCACTTCGTTTTATATATTTCATTTCTGGTGAATGAACACGGATGCACACCGATTACACTTTGTTTTGTACATTTCATTTCAGTGAATACACACCCAATATGAATGAAACGCGATACATTTTGAGAAAATAGCTAATGGGAAAGAGTAAATAAAAAGTTCTTTGATATAATAATATAAAATCAAATGCAATGTAGTTTCTCATCAGAAAAAATGAAAATCTTCCAGTAGACCCAATTGGGAAAGCCCCTTAGCTACTTCAATAGACCTTTCCCCTTATGAGTGAAATTTTTATCTAGATATGCCTGGACAAAAATTTCATCACAGCTTGAAAGCTCTCTCCTCTGCAGAGCCTCCTTAAGTATTTACAAATAACTTACATGAAGTTTTCTGAATAAAAGTGAGTGTGCACGGTGTGATGGGAAGATTGAAATGAAGTTGGGGAGGCTCTGCCAGATAATGCGACAAAGTATGGTTTTTGAACCAAACTAGTTGTTTGACCTTTTTTTAAACTTGAAATCGACAGAAATGTGAAAGAAATTGAAATGAATCTTCATAATCTGAGTATCAAAGTTCAACAGAGTCATTTTTATAAAGAAATGTTGCAATTAAGATGATATTTTTAATTAGATAGCTTGTATCCATCCATTGATATTCGTTTGCAATTTCTCAATATTTTTCGATGCAAATGGACAGAAGAAGATATTGATATTGAACTCACCCCAGGATACTCAAGTACGCCTGGAAATGAAAGCCAAAAACATGTTTTAACACCCCCGATGGTTGATCGAACTTCGCTACAAACGATTATATACAACGCCATATTGATTGCATTAACTTGCAGAGGCTTCCTCCCATCACTCCTTGCGTGCTCACTTTTCCATCACTAGAAACTTCATGTAAGCCTCTGCGGAGGAGAGAGGCTTGAAAGAGCGTCACAAAATTAGTAATATTCCGAAGTTTTGTTGCAAAATGTTGTAAAATGCGGATAATATAGCCTTGCGAAGTTTGTCGTTTTTCAGTCATTTTGTATTACAAACGGGAAATTGGTAATCAGATGATCAAACTGATTATCAATTTCCCATTTGTAATACAAAATGACTGAAAAACGGCAAACTTCACAAGGCTATATCATCCGCATTTTACAACTTACAGTGCATTTCACAACGAAACTTCGGAATATTACTAATTTTGTGATGCTCTTTCAAGCTGTGATGAAATTTTTGTCCAGACTTGTCTAGATCAAAATTTCACTCAAAAGGGGAAAGGTCTATTGGAAAGAGTCTGTCAAACGGACAGTATATCCAGGCTAGCTAACACCCTGAAAATACATAGCCAAACCCGGCAGACAGTCCTTCCCAATTGAGGGTCTGCCATGCAGGCTAGTATGTTAGGGGCTCTAGAGCATTCTTATATTCAATTTATTTCACTCCTTCAAAAATATTGTAAAATTAACAAATAGATAAGATTTTGCCCTTGTCTGTCTTGTCCGTAGAAAAGGCAAAAATTGACATAAAACGTCACTATGAATTACGCTGAAGAATTGAGGTTTTGAAGTTTGCTGTTGGATTGAGAGTTTCCGGATTTTCCAGGTTTATTAATAGTCCAATGGTTTAATTGCATGTGTCCATCTAGATGAATTCGGCTATTGTGTTCCTGCATTCTTTCCAGCACAAATCAAACATTCTGATCAAGAGTTAACTTAACTTGCTTACTTTAAATGGTTCCCTGGAAACTCAGAAGTATTTCTGCGATATTAAACATAAATATCATCAAACTGCCTATTTACAGTAAAAATGAAACTGCACTGGACCTGTGACGTTATATAAATTTTATGATGTCGAAATAGCAATATTATTATTTATAATGTGTTTATATTTTATGTACATGGCAAAGAATAATACTTCAACTACTTAATAAACAACAAATAAAAGACAGGAAAACAAGAAATGATTATATATGTACACAAATGGCACGTAGACAAAGCATCAAATACATGAAACTGGTGGCAATTCATTCAACCAACAAGTGAACGTTGTGAACTTACTGTAGTTTTTACACGTCTATCTTTAGGTGGTAGGTTTAATTTGGTCTTCCAGCTATCCGCCACGTCTCTACAGGTGTAGATATAACTTGTTAGCAAGACAAATTGATGAAATGGTAATAAAAAATCACGAAATAAAGAACGTACCTTCGCATGTTAGCTTTATTTGAAATATTTTCAGTCGTAGCAGTTGCCATATTAATTTTGTTCTTGGCTTCGTATTTAACTTCTGCACTTTTGTGTTTAATGAAAGTCAAGTATATTTAGAATAAAAATACGTTGCTCTTTTCTCAGTAAATAAAAGGATGGAAGAAAAAATATAAGGATTGAAATTTGCACAATTATTGTAAATCTCCGTTCTTGTATCTTTGACTTTGAACGGCTAATCGGCTTTGTCTGGGATCCCGGGCTCGTAGGTACAAGGACGGGTGTGTGTTAGGTCATTGAACTTGCAGTTCAACTGGAACGCTAACTCCTCCCTTACAATCAGATTTCGAATGTCTTGGGACAGATGCTGTAGAGAAGCGCCTTTTAGTGTATGTGTTTTAGCGCCTTTTAGTGTATGTGTTTTTAGAGGAGAGAGAACCGCATGGAAGTGAGATATTGTAGAGTTAAGGTGA
>CACRXK020011988.1:5134-15645 GCA_902702795.2 Paramuricea clavata
TGTCCCTTTCAAAACGTCGACTTTGCTGCACACAACCTATATGCTTATATACCAGTGTCTCTCAACTTTATAGTCATTCTCTTTTTAGATTCTGTGTAAAGGCAATCTGAGACAGTCTGGTGTTACCAAAATCGCTCGGGATAATCGTCTCAGTTCGAATAGAAACGAAAGATCTTTTACTTATAATGGTAGAACTATACAAGGAACAAGTGTCAACAAATTTGAACTTAAGTTCAACGTTACCCAGTATATGGTTCCAAGCTGTAGAATTCTGGTCTATTATGTCAAGAAGGATAAAGAGACTGTTGGTGACAGTATTGTGTTCGATGTTGAAGACAAGCTTGAAAATCAGGTACGAGCTTAAGTGAAATATAATTTCGCTTGCTTCTCTGGTTTGAATAAGTGAATATGATCTCCCGTAGAATTATATTCAGGAACGTACCTTTCCACGTTTCAACCTAGTGTCCTTGTAACGTTGGTATCGTTACGCTTGGTGGGCTGTTATAATTGGGGAAAATCCGGCGATAGTCCCCAAGATTGTAATTTTCCCCTACATCCTTTTGTATATTTGAGTAAGCACGTGCGTGACGTCTTTGATAGTTTACGGGCAATTGTTGCCATTAAAAGATTGAACATAAATTCTATTGTCTTAATTTAAACTGAAACTGGAAATTAGCCATATTACTCAGAGACCATCTGGCGGCCTCCCTAAGTCGATATTGATAGCCAGGGTGAAAGAATAATAGAAAATCTGTTTCTAATTACCATAAGAAAAATAGGGGATCAATTTCCTGCCATAAACGCCTTTGACAGCTCACGATCATGTGGCCTTCAATCTAATTATGAATGTCGGCACATTTAAAAATGGACATTGATATCTATTTGAAGTTATTGTCTCGTTTAGTAACTACAATTATTTTCCTGAATTTATCGTCTACGCCTATATATGTTGACGTTAAACATGCTCGATTACCTTTCCGAGTTCATGACATAGATACACGGTGCACGACAATGATAATAGAGCCATGGATATACTAGGACCAAAATAGTCTAGGTTTCCAAGTTTTCTCAGACCAGTTCTCCACCATTAACGAAAGTTGCACAATGAAATCTATCAAACTAAATATTTGCTAAACAAGGGTTGCCTGCGACATCTTTTTTAGATCTCGGTTGATTTTGTTGAGGCGCAGAAAAGGCCTGGTCAGAAAACGAAGATCGTAATGAAAGCAAAACCTGGGTCTCGTGTGGCGATTTCTGCTCTTGATAAAAGTGTTTTATTTTTGAGAGATTCTGAAGAAGTAACGAAAGAAGAGGTGGTTGATTAAATTTTGATTATCGGTATAATTCAAACCTTGGATAGCTTCTTGACCGAGTAAGGCAACCGTGTTATGATTCATGTTAGCGTAGCAAATGTTTAGTGCGGGTAGGAAAAGAGAGGGCGCCGTTTGTGGAAACGCCTGCCCAAATGGCTATGACAAATTTGTTCTTGACCGAGAAAACGTCGGAAAAGCTTCCCATTGGTCAATCTCGTTAGCGGAAGTAATTACGTAAATCAAATGTCAACAATAATTTTGCTCGCGTATCGAATAGTAGATAGTCGTATATTTCTCATAGAAATATGCCTGTTAATGCTTTGGAGGAAACTCTTTCTTATATTTCAAGTATTTAGGCTTCGAAATTCAGTTAAAACCAAAACAGAGAAAGTCTATTATTAATTTGCTACGTGGTGAAGACGCCGATTATCGCGATTCTTCATACGGGATGCGGAAATGTTTGATCTTTCAATTGTACATTTATATTGTTTACGCTTCGTCGAAAGTAACGTCTGTACACGGGCTATTTAGTATCGGCAAATCAAAGCTTGCTCACACGCTATTCTAATAGCTTTGATGCCAGCACAAGCAGGGATCGAATAATTCTTATAATTGTTTTGCTCTTTGTCCACTTTAAAGTATAATGCAAGACCAGATAGTTGAGGCTACCTCACTTGGAATTGCAGCTATGAAGTTGCATGGATGATGATTGAAAGAATAACATTTCAAAACATGCTCAACTGTTATTTGTTAACGTCAGAATACGTTAAACAACCGTGGTTCCGGAGCCTTTTAAAAGATAAAAGCTCTGTGTTTTGACTTGTTGTCCAAAATTGCTTTAAAAACACATTATCGTAATAATTCACTAGGAAAACACAAAGAAAAATCATTAACGTGTCGTATCTTCATATGTGATAGAGATTTCCCTTGATTTACATAAACTTTAAATTAATTTAGATTTTCTCGACATACACAACAAATTTTTTAAAAACCACTTCGCCAATGAACTTACTAGATCGATCTTTTTTGAAACATTCGCAGTGCGTTTTTTATCAGACCATCTTTATATCTGATAAAAAAAATAGTACATAAAATCTCTGTAAACCTCCCTAGTTGTCGAACACAAAGCATGCATGATGCTAAATATAAATCTCGACTCTGATTGGATAATGAGTGAAGGTGCTAATTACAAAACGTCAATCATCCTTAATGGGCGAAAACGAATTTGTCATAGCCATTTGGGCAGGCGCTTCCTCAAATGACGCCCTCTCTTCTCCTGCCCGCACTAAACGCCTGCTACGCAGGCAAGATTTATGTCTGAGCTGTCGCTTTTTGGAGGATCCATGATCTCAGATGCGTCAACGAGGCTCATTGGATCTAAGCGACCATAGGTTTGCACTAATCGGTGGCGTAATTTTCGATCCTGTTTCGCTAAATTTTTACAAATACACGCGCCTCAATCTGGTTTATAAATGTTATGCCTTGCCTTGTTCAAGTATGTTCAAGTGTCATGAGTAGCTAGTTTTTTCGGCAACAAGTGCAGTTATATATGTGTTCATTTAATGTATTAGCATCCGTGATTTTTTACCTTCAAAATGCAAAGGGATTAAAATCAAGCAATGCATTAGGCTATGCCAATATTGACAAAACTAATTAACTTAACTAACATTCATTCTAGAAAATAATAGCAATAAGAGATTGAGGTTGAGGTGCCAACCTGAGCGGCGTTGGTTGTGTACTAGCGTTAAGAATATTATTAGGGTCACAGTGACGTCAACCTCAACGGACGCCTGTGAAATTGTCAACACCATACCATCCATTATCATAAAACATGTCCGAATGAAATGCTATAACTGTTCTAGATTTTCATATCTATCTCTAGGTAATGAGAATTCTTAACCGACAAGATATTGGACCAATGAACGCGCGTGGCTATTCAAAATGTAAATCCCCTTCAAGAATGCCTCTTGAAACAGATGTTTCCGAAACATTTAACGTAAGTACGAAAATAATATTTATCTTTGAGGATAGTCTTTATTAGCTGAATGGTGTTTTATGGGCTGCAGGGTCAAGTGCTATTCATTGTCTCCCACTCTCAGTGGCAGAGGACGCTCCCTCCAGCGCCGAAACTAGAAATTTCCTATCTAGGCAAACCATATGCCGCAAAACTTGATCTCCCTATAGTGGACAGAGTAATAATTGCATGGGGTTTTTCTCCAAATTAAAACACCAATTTGTAAAGTATTTGTAAAATTTCTATGAGTGTTTCGTGAGCTGTTCTTCTGTTAAATTTAATTACAGGAGAAATAAAATAATTAATTAAATAGAGTTTAGCTGTTTCACAACAACATTATGTGTTCTGTAATGCTTCAAGACATGCAATCACTAAAAACAGCTAAAGTAGTAAATAGCGCAAGTGGATCAAAATTTTTGTCTAAAATATGAAACTATTTCTAACTATACAGTAAAATTGCACGCAGGAACAATATTCCTGCCGCCTTTCTTAGCTAGTTTTGAATAGAAATGTATTCGAAGTTGTTGAAATTGATGAATTAGTACAGTTTCTTCCACAAGTTTCGCTGTTTATATTTTCGATTCGAGCCTTGATATCATTTTTATTTGTTAGGAACAGCTTTTAAAGAACTCCTGTACACACTGTAAAACAAAGCTTTGTGGCTTTCGTCCCGTTTGCCAAAACCGCAGCTTCATTTCATTCAAAATGTTTCTCGCCATTTTGTAAGCGAAACGAAACAAGGACCCATTTTTTCTTCGTCTGGAGATCAACAGTGCAACGACATCTGTAACTGACCAAACCAATCAAATTGCGTGAAAAATACTATTCACCTCCCAAGTATAAGCTAATTTTGGATATTCAGTCAGTCATCGGAATTTTCCTTTCTGTTAATGTCGCTATATAGGCATATTAGAAATACATGATTGCAGCTACCCCTCGCCTGTATTTTACATTGATTTAACATGAAGTACTAGTAATTGATCATCACTGAACACAGGCTCGCGTTTACACCAATGTTGCCATGGCAACACAATAATTTTATTTTTTATTATATTTTTTCTACAACACGCCAAAAATAGTTAAAAGATTATTGCTTTTATAATTAGTATAGGTAATCACACGGGAAGGAGTGCAATTAATGATTAACACTACGAGTGATATTTGAAAAATCTGCCAAAATTGCACGAGCTGCCGAGGCGAGTGAAATTTAGCACATTTTTCAAATACCACGAGTAGTGTTAATCATTAATTGCACGACTTGCCCGTGTGATTATTTATTTATTATATGCATGACAAAATCGCTTTCTTTATATTTCAACTGCATTTTGTCAAAAGTTTTGAATTCTTTTGTAAGCAATTTGGTATAAATAAACTTGGGAAATGATTATAAACTCATAAAGGCACATAACTTAAACTAGAACACAAGATTCAAACTCAAACAACATATTTTAGACCAAGAAAATCTTTATAAATTGTATTTCAAACTTACATAGTCACGTTTTGCTGCATCCCGCCAAGATTATTTCTTAAGACTGTTTCCAGCTATTTTTCACAGGCTCTTTTTGCCATACAATGTTTCTTAAACTCACTCTTGTGCCAAAATCCAGTTAAATTCGTCCACATTTGTTAGAAATACTTATCTAACTTTCGCCGCCATATTGGATTTTGTTGTTTTGATTTCCCGCTCCCCCCAGCCATCACGAAAATCATTAATTGCACTCCTGGAGAGTGCAATTAATGAAATAATTGCACTCCTCAGATTGCAGTAATTTTTTCATGTATATAATAAACTATATAACAATGAATTTTCGAAATATGTACTGTAGTTGTTCTGGATTTTGTCAGCTTTGACCTAATGTAAAATTTAACCTGAATCGCTTCGTAAAATGTTTTGAAATGTTCATTTTAATATAACTAAACTGCCTTTGCCGATAAACTGTTTTTACTTCAAATTGTTGAGTACTTTCATTTAGGTCATTTTCCAAACCTGGTGAACCGATATCAATGTCAGAAAACCATATCAGTAACAGAAAACGTAATTTTCCAAATGTATGCTTTTGAAAATTGAAATCTTGTTTTAATATTCTCAGTTTGCTTATGCCACTCCTGGCACACATCATATTTTTGAGATCAGTGAGGAGGTCCACCATTGGATCATAGCCATGCGCCAATGATATTTGATGAACTGTAGACTTCGCTAGAGCGTTCTTTCCCCGGGTGTAAATAGCAGGGCGGAATTAATAACCTCGCATCGTGCTAACGCCAGGAACGGCGCTCCGCGTCGTTCACTCTGGGATAATAAATTCTAAACATATGTTCGCATTTGTAATTCTCAAAGCCACAGGAATCGATCGGCTTTGACCATTTCAATAGTCGTTATTTTATATTGTCTTGAATTTTTCTTTATACGTTGCCTTGTATTATCTATTGCATGTAGCACTATATATAGCACGTTTATGAGCCATTCTAGTTAATATACATACCCCAACCCTCTGATGTAAATTTACCTTTTATAATAGAAAGGCACATATAAACTTGGATGCCAGTACTACATGCAATAGATAATACGAGGCAGTGCATAAAAAGACACATTCAATTTAAATAAACAATATAAAATATTAACGACTATTAAAATGGCCATGCCCGATCGATTCCTGTGGCTTTGAGAACTACAAAAGCGAACACATTTATAATAATACGTACCGTCCATGCCGTCACAAGCAAAAAATACCAACACTTACGAGACAACTCAAACAACATTCTCAAAAATATGTTTGATCTCAACATAACAAAAGATTGAAACTAAACAAAAATTACTTCAACACACGATGTCATCGCACGATCCTGTTAGTAGTAATATAGGTACCGTCAACCCCCTTTTTTGCGGTGGTGGTGTGTGGTGGTGGCGCATCATCATTAGCATACGTCATAATTATATGCAATGACGTCACGCGGGCAAGCTTAGGCAAGTAATGACGTCACGCGGGCATGTTCGGACGAAATCTTCAAAACTTGCTGACTAGGCATTTTTTAGCGTCCCTCCAACTGTGTGATAAAATAGAGGGATTAAGATTGGCTTACTATGAATAGTCCGAGTCCCTCACATGGCAAAATTGTTATCGGAATTAGCATATAGCAGAGATATAGCCATATTTTTGCTCCGAAGAGATAAATTTCCACAGGTATATTGAAGGATTTTTCGTATTTGTAAACACAAAATTATAGCGAGGGATCTATTCTTCACAAAAATCGAGACATATTTTAAACAGAACTAAACAGTTGCTAATGCCAGGTTAACATGGTTGTCAACGTCGTTGTTATGGTCAATATTTGCATGTTGTTCAACATTATTTAGCAAACCTCCTACATACATATAAACTGTTAAAATGACCGAGTCAGATCATAAGAAAGCTTATCAAGAATACCTGAAGGAAAAAACTTTTAGAACATTTGTAATATATTTTGCCATAAAAAAATAAATATATTTTCGTCAAATATGCGGTCGTTATATACGTTGATATGTGTTGCCAGTCATTAACTAGCGACGCTTGGGTGCATGCATATATTAATGTACAACATATTTGTACACCAATCAGGCGGGCGGGTTAGGCAAATCGTGCGGGCGGAAAGAGCGGGCTTTGCAGGCAAAAGCTTGCACAAGATTTCAGTTTTAAAATACATTTATTTCTTCAAAACGTTTTACAAAATTTAGTACGGTCTACTTCCAAGAGGGTAACGTCTAGGTGTTTTTGTTATTTTTAAAGAGTTCTCATATTCTTGTCTATCTTCTGGGAATAACTTTGCAAGTTTCTCCGGTTTCATTGGAATATATTTTGGTCTGTCGCTCAATATTAAACGTTCATAATCTTCTCTTGCTTCCGGAGTCATTCGTGCTAGGTCACGTTCGGGCCAATCTGCTGGGTCGACCCAATTGTGGAAAAGGTTCCGCTGGAGATTTGGTCGTTTCTCTTATGTTGGTGGTAGCGTAAGGAATTAGGTTTAGGGATAGCAAGCACTGGTGGTGCTATCTCAACAGATTCATTGGGTTGTGGGTCTCTGCAGGCGCTTGTGGGATACTTTGAGCAGAGGTTTCAGGAATTCCAGGAGAAGAATGAGCGATCTAATTTTTGAATGTCAGAAACCGGTTTAGCTGATCAGAATGTAATTTGCTTTTTTCCACGGCGCTAAGCTGTGGCGCTTCCACGATTTCTTCCATTCGCTACTCGGCATCATAATGGCATTTACAAGCGGTGGTTGTGGATACGACTGTTTTTGTATAAACTTTGCAATCTCGCCTGGAAGAATATTCGTCTTAAGTCGATCTTGGTTACTCGTTGTTGGTTTTAAATCCAACAGCAAATACCCGTGAGGTCGGCTTGTAGCATCTTCATAACTGCTCATAAATTCTTGTACTTTCCCGGGATTTACTTGCCTGGCCAGCACAGAAATTTGCTGTTTATCTCTTGGTGACTTGAACAAAATCATATAATGGGCATTGATTTCTCATTTCTTTGCCCTGATGAAATATATTTTGGACAATATAGATGATAGACAAATTTCTTTGACTTCCTGTCGTAAAATGATCAGGAATACGTTTATCCTTGGTGGATTGTGTCATGCGATCGTCCAATACGATCAAATTCCGCTGAGATACGTTCAAGTAATCTGCGTTGTCGACATCGTCGGGAATGCCTTGATTAAACTCGATTCCAGGCATCGTTCTCATCATATCAAAATAGGAGGGCTGCCATTGACGATAACACCAAATGATATGTTGAGGAGTCGGACTTATAGTTTTCTGTGCATTCTCCAGGAGAGTTTTAACCAAACAGTCTTAACGCTTTGAGTACGTCCTGCAACGATGCATGTAAATGGGTGTTGCAAAACTGCAGATCCATTAGTCGCCATGCGAATGTTGGCGGTTGGTTTTTGATCATGCACATTTCGTTTGTGTCAATGTTTATTGAACGATTTAGAGAAATATTTTCCTCAGATATGGCATGAATGAGACATGTTTACTATATGACGAATTGTTAGATAATAAATCTTTCCAATTAAAACCGAGTTTATATTACACAAAGCCCAGCTTGTATCTCGGAGCCAACTCCCTAGGCTCGGAGCCGAGCTCCTTAGGCTCGGAGCCGAGCTCCATAGGCTCTGCTCCGAGCCTAAGGAGCTGGCACCGAGCCTAGGGAGAATATTTGACCTTCAAACTTTGTGGATTAAAAAGTATTTAATACAACGTGAATACAGTGCATACACATTTTGCTATATCTTTCGATATGGCCTTTTTTCCCCACCGAAGCCGAACACCTTAATTGGCATTTCCGGTCGCTGAAAATTTGGCAATATTTAGGTAAATTGAAAAGTCTGCTACGGATGCTACAAAATTCCGATTTACGCTATTTCGTTATATGTTGTAAAATGCATATCAGTCTTGACTATGTGTGGAGTTCATTGTGTTTTGTCGGCATTTTAATGTAAAATAAATCTTTCAAATACAGCCTAAAACTCAAAGATTTACATGCTATTTAAAAATACAGGTTATTGGTTTGTGCATTTTTAAATGTAAAAATATTTATAATATTTTATTATTGTAAATATACTTTTTAACATGAAAGTTTATTAAATATTTAATATATATTAGTATTGTTGTAATGCAATTATTATAAAGGGTTTTGTACTATATAACTTACAAGTTACATTCCAAGAAATTGCAAGTGTTTTCATTTATCCACTGTCAACCAGATTTAGCCACTATAGAATTTGCAGATCCTTTTCATCTAATTACTAGCTAAAGCTGGTTAACTGTTGATATAACGGCATAATGTAACATCGTATTCCATAATGTAAGTGAATTGGAATTTAATTACAGCAGTTTCACGAGATTCGCAAGCCCTTGCGAAAAGTCTTGTTAGCAATAGTTGTTTTTGACATTCAGGGACGGTCACTAATTTGACATCACAAAGCATTTGATTGGCTTCTTTTATTTCGAACCAACCAGGGGCTCTGTTTACAAACCGGCATATAATTAGTGACCGCATCTGAATGTCAAAAACAACTATATTGCTGCCAGGCCTTTTCCGCCAGGGGTCGCAAATCTCGTGAAACTGCTGTAACCATTAATGGCAAGAACCTTCCCTAACAGAGTAGAATACTGATTTAGAAATAAAATTGTCTGGCGTGAGACAGAGTGAAATATTAAGGTAAGGTGAATCGGAGTGCAATGCCCATTAATTGGTGCATGGGTTAAATTAACTAGTTAACTGCAATGTGCCCCAGTGAGCCTTACTTTGTTATTTTATTCTGTCTAACGCTGGACGATTTTACTTGTTAAGGTAAGAGTATTGGACGTTAATGGATTAACCAGTCTATCTGCCTGAACCTGTTGTTAACCCATTAAGCTCCAATGCACCCTACTTTGTTATTTTGCTCTGTCTAATGCCAGACAATTTTACACATCAGAAGAAAGTATTGGACGTTAATGGGTTAAAAACTAATTTTTCCAGTACTGCCGAAAGGAATGTGAAACCGACTGTATGTGCTTGCATCAGTTTCTACAACATGTTAGATTCCAACACATACTGTATGTGATATGATATAACACCAGGATAACCCAATCGCAATACATAATCAACGGCTTAAACGTTAAAAATCACTGCATAGGCTGTTTATCTGTTCAACACAAAAATTATATCTACATTGTCACTGTACAACACAGTAGAGCATTGATCCCTGTTGGGTGCTAAACTGGCCTAGCTGAAACATAACCAAATTCATTCTCGAATGAGTAATGGAACTTGAAAATTATCTCACTTTTCCTTTTAATGTACTTGATCTGTAATGGCTTTTCTTCAGTTACCAGAACAGCAATTTTACCCTTTGAATGGCCTCTACAAGTCTTTGAAAAATAATAGGATAAAATCTCTGAGCGAGCAACTCTTGAAAAGGTTTCAAAATCTCGCAACACACGACCAATATTAGTAAATGTAATAACAACTTCCTTTTCACTCTGCTGAATCATAATGCCAAACGATGTGCTTGATTTCAATACGACTTCCTTCATTAGTGAAAAAAAACTCCATGACAAGTACCTTGTAAGGGGCCGTCGACAAATAGATTTCGTCCCGCATCGCGGACTTGGGCCGCGATTGTTTGAACTCCCTCCCCCCCCCCCCCCCCCC
>CACRXK020011989.1:0-15642 GCA_902702795.2 Paramuricea clavata
GACCTTTAGAAATTGAAATAACGTTTAAACAAAAGATTGTCTGCTACTGGGAACAATCTGCCATGCATACTGTACGAGATTGCATGTCCACTCCATAATATTTCACGCACCACGGTTCAGCATACAGGGTGTCTCAAAAAAAACCCAAAATCATTGAAATAACGTATTGTTCGAATTTCAATGCCGTAACACAAAGGATTTTGACAGGGTGATTAATTTGTTTTAAAAAATTAAAATATCTTTGTAAAGTGAACGTTTGTTTGCTCATGGGAATTTAAAAATGCTTCGTAAATTCGTGGGTTTAGTATTTATGCCTGACATAACACGTTTACGCTGAGTATTACCATTCATTATAGCAGTTATGTCAATCTTTTATGCACTCGTGGGATTAACTTAGTGCTAGGGCATTGAATATCGAACAATACGTCAATTTCAATGATTTTGGGTTTTTTTGAGACACCCTGTATAAGGCAGCGTTTACACTGTACCGTTTTCGTAGCGTTCTCGTATTGTTCGAGAGAACTAGACTATTGTCTTGCGTTCCCTTGACGATTAAGAACAATACGAGAACGCTACGAAAACGGTACAGTGTAAACGCTGCCTTAGAGTTTGCGTTGCAGCATACTAAACTATTGCTTAGTTTGAAAAGTCTATAAATGTGCGAAGTTTAGTTCTGGAACCTTTCTGCGAAGTTGATCTTTGAATTTTATTGCTGTAAAATTTGAGAGTTAGTATGGATAATCTGTGTTCTTTTAATGCTATCGATTCAACTGTATGCGGAGGGTGTCGGGGTGAATCGAACATTCAAAACCATCTTTCAAGTTGCCGTTTGTCGAAATCTGGTTTTAGCGAGCGCGAGCTGATTTTGAGAAGAGCGGAATTTTTACATGAAATATCAAGGGAAGAAATACGCTCTATGACAGTATGCCCAAACCACCGGTACAACTTGGGCCGATACTGGAGATCTCGTCTAACATGCCAACATCCTTTCACACTGCGCCTGCACGTCGCTGCGAAGGAAAAGATGTCATTAACCTGGAAGTATCACGGGATGTATTCCAAATTTATGGAGTACTTGTGCAAGTTGGTTCTCGTAAGTGATAAATATAGTCCAAATTAGAGATATATAATCGCATTGATAATTTGTTATAAGCAATATAATCGATAGCATTAAAAGAACACAGATTATCCATACTAACTCTCAAATTTTACAGCAATATAATTCAAAGATCAACTTCGCAGAAAGGTTCCAGAACTAAACTTCGCACTGTCGCACATATATAGACTTTTCAAACTAAGCAATAGTTTAGTATGCTGCAACGCAAACTCTAAATCACACTAAATACACACATATAGAATTCGCGCTGCATACGGGCTTTTCCCCGAGTAGCATATTAATTTGGTCAAGTTGTTGATTTTAACATGCCTATTATTTTAAATCCCTTGGAACCATTTACGGTGGACATAAACAAAGAAATATAGATTAGTACTATATTGCTATACACTTATTTGAGGGAAAGATTATTATGCAGAACTACAGCGCATTTTTAGAACGAACTCAGACGTCTGACCTCAGCAATATTCTAATGTAAACAAAATGCCATAAAGAGTATCAAATTTCAAACGCTCTCAATTGTTCAAATCGCGTTTGCAGACGAGTTTTATTACGGTTTTTAGTACTTCAAAGTGTCCTTTTTCCAATTATACTAGTCACTGTATGTAATTAGGTCCCACTTTTAAGAAATTCAGCGTAGAAAATAGTAGGATTTGAAAGCCGTATTTTGACATGACGTTCTTTGTCGCTAAATATTGTCACAAATGCTCCGCCATTGAAAACCTAAGTGAGTTTAGATGAAATTACGATAGTTTTCCGGTGCTGGGTGTGAATATCATAAATTTTGAACAAAAACTTTTGAAATTATGTTTATTTAAATTCAGCCCATTTTTTCGTTTAATTAGCCGGCGAATTTCTCCCTCGACGGTGCGAGACCAAAAAATCGCTAAAACTTTGAAACTAAATATATTTTCAAAATTCCACATAGCATTTGTTTGTTGTTAAAGTAAATGTAGTTCACGGTAAAAGTTTCGAAGAAATTTATTTTTCGAGCTCCAAGTCAGTGGGCGGTTTTTAGAGGCACACGCTCTTAAATGTTCTAATTCATTGTCAACGTTACTTACCTCACAAATTGTTTTCGCTCGGTTGATGAGTGTCTTACACACAGAGTTTTTGATGAACGTATGAATGTATGAACGTATGAACGTATTTTATCTCTGAATGAAGAATTGTGGATGACTTTAAATGAAGAACACTATGCAACAGCTAAAAGAATGATCTCTGCGTCTTCTACGAAAACTTTCAACAAAGCACGTTCCACTCAGATTGCCAAATTCACAAAATTGACGTCCTTTGGTCGGACGCATCGCAGACAAGAAGATTTGGCCAGTCATCCACTACAACGCACCGTTATCAATATGAGTGCGAGAAGACTTACGCCGGTTGAAGAATATGTCTTGGCTCTTGGATTAAATTTCGCTGTGGTACCCCGTGTTCTACCTAAAGAAGAATTTGTACAACGTTTGGAACCGAAGTTATACCACATGACGAACGATGCAGCTAGTAACATCCGCGTCCAAATCACTGAGGTTCTACGACGTGCAACGCTTCCAGCTTCGAATTTAACCAAGAATAAGAAGGATGCATTGAGAAACTTAAGAGCAGATAAGTCAATACATATTTTAAAGGCTGATAAGGGTAACGCTACGGTTATTTTAGATCGTCTAGAATATGATAATAAAATCTTGGCTCTTTTAAACACTTCAACTTATAAAGAGCTTAAAAGAGACCCTACAGCTAACATTGAACGTAAAATATGTTCCAAACTATCTGGTTTTAAAAAGGCAGGTATTTTGTCTCAAACACTTCATAATTGTTTGAGACCTTCAGCTACTGTTTGTCCAAAATTTTATGGTTTGCCTAAGATACATAAACCTAATGTCCCACTAAGACCTATTGTAGCGTCCATAGGTTCGCCAACGTATGCTCTGGCTAAATATCTCGCTGAGATATTGAAACCAGTTGTTGGAAAAACAGAACATCATGTAGTAAATTCTAAAGAATTTGTAACAAAAATGGAACAAATTAGATTGGGTAAGAATGACATTCTGGTAAGTTTTGACGTATAGTTAGCTTGTTCACTAATGTTCCAGTTGAAGAGGCTTGTAATATCGCGAAAGAAAGACTTCTTTCAGATATTACTTTATCTCAAAGAACTAATCTTTCTCCTGAGAATGTTCATGATTTGTTGAAACTATGTTCGACCACGACATGTTTTCAATGGCGGGAGAAATTCTATGAACAAACAAACGGCGCTCCAATGGGAAGTCCATTGTCGCCTGTTATGGCTAATTTGTTCATGGAGGAATTTGAAAAGAAGGCCTTAGCTACTGCAAAGTTGAAACCTGGTTCCTGGTTCAGATACGTGGATGATACATTGAGTAGCTGGTCTCATGGACTAGATAATCTACAAAAGCTTCTAGACCACATTAATAGTTTGCATCGATCAAGTTTACTTTTGAAGTACAGAAGGATGATAAAACTATACCTTTCTTAGATGTTCTTTTCACTATACATGATGATGGGTCGCTAGGACATAAGGTTTATTGGAAACCAACACATACAGACAGGTATCTGCGTTATAATTCATTTCATCATCCTAGTATCAAAAACTCTGTGTGTAAGACACTCATCAACCGAGCGAAAACAATTTGTGAGGTAAGTAACGTTGACAATGAATTAGAACATTTAAGAAATGTTCTAAAAACGAATGGTTACCCACGGCATTTCATAGATAATGCTATGAAAACGCCACAAAGTATACAGCAGAAGATTGAGTATCAGTCGTTTGTTTGTCTACCATACATTGGTCCGGCTTCACACAAAATCGAAAGAATTTTGAGGAATGAAGCAGGTATAAAGGTATACCATTGCAGCGAAAACAAATTGTTTCGAGCTCTTTGCACACATAAGGACAATGTAAATGAATCTCAGAAACCTGGTGTGTACCGCATTCCTTGTGAATGTGGTCTGGTTTACTTTGGTGAAACTGGTCGAAATCTCTCAGTACGTCTTAAGGAACACAAGACGAATTGCGAGAAAGCCGAGCAAGATAAATCTGCTGTGGCTAAACATACTTGGACTTACGACCATCGTATAAAATGGGACGAAGCAACCATTTTGACGATTGATAGTCATAAGTTCTCTCGGAAAATGAGAGAGTCAATTGAAATTGAGAAGCACAATACTATAGATCAGGAGGGAAAGCCACTAGATAGTACGTGGCGTGCTCTCTTTAATGTGCAAAATTAATTTCTCTTGTCTTGGACACAGAATAGGAAGTTATACCAGAAGCGTAACTCGAGCAAATATTTGTCCGCGTTTTTACAAGCGATTCGTCATCAATCACGCCATCCTGGCTAGCACAACCGGCACTTTGTACCTACCAAATCCTGATAAAAACTTCCGGCTGTACTAGCCAGGATGGCGTGGCCTGACGTGAGCGAGTTAAAAATTTTCGTGGACGTCAAACAATAAGGGAAACGACTAGAGTTACGCTTCTGGTATAACTTCCTATTCTGTGTCTTGGATGCGCACGCGTTAATTGGAATCACTTCACTACAGTACGTTTGAAATGACGTGGTTGATGTGCCGTTTAATTAAATTTCAAATGGCGCGAGCCAACAGATCACGACACTTTTGTATATAAAAAGAGCGTGTGAATTAAACAAGTCACATATTATTAGCACTGATGAAGATCCGGGCTTACGGATCGAAAACTTCGCAGTAATAAATTTACGTGGTGTTTCCACAAACATAACCTATTATATTTTATCACCATGCAAACATACAAAGAACTTATTTATTCTTATAGTTTAAGGTTATTTAAGATTGATCCTGTCGTAAGTCTTCTACCTGCAACCATTCGACAATATTTCGTTTTAGTGTTGTCTTTGCCGTTACGTTGGCTTCGTGTTACTTTTGTTTTAAATATCTTGATCGCGTTAAATTAGTTACTTTTCAGGCCAGTGACATAGCTAAAAGACTTGACATTAATGTCCGTGTGATTTTATAGAGATATCTCTAGAACTGAGGATTTTAGAAAGCATTATCTGTACCTTCTCAAAGTTGTAGATAAGATATATTGTTTACGTCCAACACGCATAAGATTGCACAACTCAAAATGATTCGAGCAAAACCGATCTTTTGTTACAAGGAAGAATGGTTAATAGAAGTTGGTCCTTTTGAGTGACATAATCGTGTATCGTCATCGATCCGTATCGTTGAACAATGAAAAAATTTGTTGTGAAATTGGTGAAGATAAAATAGCATTTTGTGAGAAAACTTCGGGTCTACGGAGTGGGAACTTTTCGGATTTGAACTCCGCGTGTTCGAAAGTGTTAGTTCCCGTAAAAATATTTCAGATCTAAGACATGCTTAATGAAAGTGAACGATATCGGATCACAACACACGGACTACTTGTAGTTATGCAGCCATAATCGCCAGCAGTTCACCAAAATCAAAGATCAAAATACGAAAATCAAGAATTTAGGAAAGCGTTAAGTCATACTTTTTTCTTCGCATTCACAGCTTCTTTTATGTATAAAAGTCTCGGTGGGACCTCCCACGTTTGCCTGATCACGGTGGCTAATCGAACCCGCGACCTTTGAGATACTACTGGTCAGGCAAACTTTTCAGCTTGCCCGGATGCATACTCATAGTAACACCACAAACATCATATTCACCTGAGTGCATAACACCAACACACACAAAAAGTAACATACCTGTATCTTAAAACACATTGATACCGAAGGAACTAAACTTAGTTCCGAAATATCACCAACTCGAACCGACTTGACCTCGTAGCTCAGTTGGTAGAGCATTGGACTAGTATCCCAAAGGTCGCGGGTTCGATTCCCACCGTGGTCAGGCTAACTTTTCAGCTTGTCCGGTGTGGATGCACACTCAGAATAACACCAAAAACATCGTACTCACCTGTGTACATAACAGCAACACACAAAAGTATCAAGTCATGTTTTGCTGCATTTGCATAAATTACTGAGTCACGCCATGGATCTGAAAAATACTGGATAGGAAACTGATGATCACGTATACAGTACAGTATGCGTGATATTTTCAGCGCGCTGATTGCGTCTCAACATTGTTAAAAATTATGACATCACTAATGATAATATCTTGATGAGAACATTCGCATTCTTCAACAATTTAAAAGAAGTGAATGATATTTGGTGAAAAATCAGATATACATCAAACTCTTTCACACTCATTTATAATTTCTTGAGTTTCACAAGATTTTTAAAATAGCGTCCAACCCGCCCCAACCCTAAAATAGAGTACACAGCAGGCTGGACATTCTTGTTTATTCTTGTTTAAAGGGACATTTGGTTTCCTTTGGTTTTTTGCTTGGATGTATTTCGCTCATGATACGCCAAGAGAACATCCGACAATATCGAAGGAAGAACTTGAGTATATAGAAACAACTGTTGGTGAAGAACAAGACCATTTAACGCCGAAAGGGCAGGTATGTACAGGATCAGAAATCTGTGGAGGACTAATTGTGTTTGTTGCACAAGGATGTGCCCCCTTGTTGGCTTTGGTCAACAACAAGGATAGCAGCGTACAGCCATGAAAGCGCGCCCAGTAGTTTCTTGGTTACAATTTACAGATACTTGTGTGTTACTCTGAGTGTATATCCACACCGGGCAGGCTTGAAAAATATGCCTGGCCACGGCGGTATTCGAACCTACGAATTCGAACCTACGATTCGAACCTACGAAGTAACATTCACACAAACATCTTATTCACCTGAGTACATTACACCAACACAGCAGATTTCAATTTACAGATACGTTGAATAAATATACTTTAGTAAAAAATTAAATCTAATATATATCCCTGATTCTCTTGTTACTGTGATTGTGCGAATTGAGAAAAGGAACATTTTTTTCACATTTAAATATTTGATTGCTGTCCTAATTTTTGTTTTCATTGTCAAATACTTAACATGTTAGACATTTGCAGCAGAATTAACAAACTTCGAATACCTCAAAAATCTAGAAGTAAGTAAATCAATTTTTTTGTGCCCCGCCCTTGCAGCTAGTGCAGAGTTCGGTTCAAATTAAATCAGCCAGTTTTGACGCCAGAATATATACCACATGCATGCAGTGAATATATATAACAACACATCTTAATGAACATTGTCTATCTAATGTAAAAACAAAATAATGAAAAACAACCGTCGGTCAATGACAGCCAATGAGATTGTGTATTCGTCATTTGAAAATCCTGCGTACAGCGGGTTCCACGCATCCAGCATAATGCCATCAAAACATTGAACAATTGCGGAAAACGTTTCGTTTTTTTTTCGTTTTAGGTATTCATTCCTCAGCAAAAATATTGCAAGAATGTAGTAAACTATCGTAGATTCAAGTTTTGTTAAAATATTCTCAGTGTTTTTCGATATTTTTAAGATATAGCGCGATGTTTAGTTTGATTTAATTGCGAACATTAGGAATAACTATTTAACAATTAGACAACGAGGCCGAGTTGTCTATGAGCGAATAGTCAACGAGGCGAAGCCGAGTTGACTATTTGCTCATAGACAACGAGGCCGAGTTGTCTAATTGTTTTAGTATAAACTTTAACATTAATTTACAACTAGGCTGCAAACACAATACAAAAATACACAAAAAAACATTATAAAACCATTAAAGGTAAACAAATATTTTAGTTTTTGTTCGCGTAAAATGTTTTACAAAATTCAGTTTTAAATTTAAAATTTCATTGAGTGTATGTTATTTTGTCTATTTTCTTACCCTTAAAAATTGCCATTCCATATTTTTGTTGCTTTTTCCGGGATTTTTTAGTACAGAATTGTTCAACAAGTCGTCCAAAAAATCATCAGACACTTCGGCAAAAGTGCAAAACGCGAATTTTCCGCCATTTTGAATTTTCTATTAGTAGGCTATCACTAATAGCCTACTAGTAGCGTAGCCAATCAGAAGGCACGAAATGTGATAGCCTACTAGTAGGTGTATACTAAAACTTATTAGTATGCACTGAGTGACGTCGCCCGTTGCATGCAACCAGAACTGCAGAAATGCATTGTTTCCTAAACATTTTCGCCATATCAAACAGTTTTATTAAAAGTTGAATTTTTTTGTCAAATAGGTAGGCACCTATTGAGCTGCCTATGGAAAAGATGAAGGATCGACTTCACCATAGCTGTACAGCTAAACCACTTGGTATAAGCAAAGTTATTTAATAAGTTCATTTGCTGTGTTTTTCAGGGTTACAAAACGCCTTGGAAATCGATTATGACATCTGTCCCAGTTTGGGCAATCATAGTTTCACATTTTGCTAACAACTGGTTTTTCTATACGCTTCTTACGAACATGCCAACATACTTTAAAGACATTCTTGGCGTCAACATACGTGAGGTAATCTACCGTTTTATATTATTTTTTTTTTGAATGACTTATTGATTTGGTTTACCATGCACAATACAAATAAGTAACAGTTGATCACATTTCCTTCTGTAATATATATCTATAATATTTTAAGCGTCGTGTATCCTTTGGATCCTCCAGACAAGTGATGTTACCTCATGTTATATTCTATTAAATACAAATGTTACAAAGAAAGCATCACGTGACGTATTTGAAATAAATAAATTATTGAGATTATATGTGCACAGTGAGAAAAGAGAAACAAATTTTAACATATTCTGAAATCTAAATACAGATGAAGAGTTACGTATATTGGGATTCAACGTATTAAAGAATTTAGCACCCTGTCTTTAATAGGTCTCCTCTTGATCCCATATCCCCTCTGCGTACGTACACTACGAAACCCAGCGACATTTCCACCACGTTGCTGCCTCAAGAAATGGTCTTTCAATAGTTTTGCGTCTGGTACAAGAATACCTCTTGTTGATGTTGATGTTGATGTTGCATGAATACCTCTTGGCATGTTGATGTGTTCAGTTCAACTTCACACAGTCAACTGATAAAATATCACTTTGTTCTCTTATTTTATGGTTTAAGGTCTTTAATTCGTTCTTACATCTATAATTTCATCTCGGCGACAATGTGGACAGCTGGTGATTACATGCCTAAAATCTCCTTTGGAGACTCGAAAATCACAGATCATACAGTGACACCTTCTACAATTTGGACAAAAATCTGTCCATGCACACACAAGACATGTACTCAAATGGGGGATGTAGGCCTATATATCTTTGTTACAACTGTTACAAGTTGTGTCAGTATCATCATCCTCAGATTATATTCTGACGCGACCACTTGTGGGCTAACACAGTGAGGACGCGTCCATTTACGATTAGACTTTTATCAATTTCCAATTCTTGTAAAAATATGCTCAATCCAGTCGGTTCGGGAACATCTGGATGATAAGGCGTCACACATTATTTCAGAAGGTCTACAATGTCACTTCCTCGTATACTAGAAAGTACATCCATGCAGAAACCCCTCGCCTTGCTGACAAAACCATTGTATTTTCCGAACATGAAGTATTTAAAGTAGGTGACCCACGCCCGCGATCATTGATGAACTTTCGACTTCGCTAATGCTTTCGTTTCCCCGGGTGTAGATAGCCGGGCGGAATTAGTACCCTCGCTCCGGGCTTACGCGCGGAACTGCGCTCCGCACCGTTGGCTCGTGGATTATGTTCTCTGTAAGCGATTTGTCCTTTTCTATTCCAAGTCAAGATGTTCTTCGGGTTCGTGTTTATCATCAACGAAAATGCTGCGCTCAGTTTAATGACTGTTTCGCCCAAGCATGCCCAAGTACGTCTCGAGTTACGTCATGCACATAATTATGTGACGTCATTCATACATAATAAGCCCTCCACTACCCCTCCACCGCCCCGCAGTGCCTCTGCTCCGCCCTGCTGTGCATTTGCGCTTCCCCCCCCCCCCAAAAAAAAAAACAGGTCCGAACGGTACCTATATTACTACTAACTTCACTTTAAAGCCGGTTTTCCACGAGCGAAATTTGTCGCGCGAATCTTTTGTCTTATAAGCTCTCGGCTGGAACTGATTAGATTTTTAATAAATTCTTTTAAATTTTAGCAATAAAAATTCGCGTCGTACGAAGAAATTCGCTAGTGGAAAACGGGCTTAGGTAATGATTTGTCGTATGAGATGTCATTTCAAATCCTACACAATTCGGACTGGACTAGATTTCAATTTCTCGCATTTTGATCGGACTTGATCAAATTGCTCGTACTTGAAATCTACGGCAGTCCTCATATTTGGATTTGAAATGCTACATAATACATCAATATAATACGTCAAATAATAAAATATTATTAGAGTATTTACATATCCAGTATATATGAGAGAAAAGTAAAAGAAATTAATTATATAAATAATTATGTTTTTCAGAACGGCCTTATTTCTGCCATTCCGTTTATCTGTAACTTTATATCTATTGTTGTGGTTGGAAATATCGCGGATTATGTTCGCCGTAAAAGACTGTGTTCAACCGAAATGGTTAGAAAAATTGCAAACACAACAGGTATGAAAATGATTATTTAAAACTTTATTTAATGACGCTAGCCCCATCATCAAAAGCTAGTTTCAATAGGGAGGCGTCTGGACTACATACATAAATAAATCATTGACAATTATACAAAACACATAACTACAATAACAAATAAGTAATTATTACTTCTTGTGATGTCGTAAGAAAGGAAATAACTGTATAGAATAGCTGATTGTGCTTGTGCAAAATTGCTTGTATAATTTTCGGGAGTAAAGTTTCATGTTGTCTGCTTTGTTTGGCGACACCATTTGCCTGAAAAATCGGAAAATTATTATAATTATTATTATTATTATTAATGGTTTATTATAAAATCGTCGCGCTCGATGAAAGCGAATTGCGAAATTATTTACAAACTTTAGTTAAAAATATTAAAAAGTACCTTGTGTTACTGGCATTATATTACAACAATAGTTTACTGATCTATGAATTAATATCGAAAGAACTTTTAAATTTACTAAATTTACAAAATTTATAAATTATGTGATTAAATACACATAGTAGGAAAAAAGCTTTTCTTTGCTTATCACCATAGTGACTCAGATTGATTTACATATTGTGTTGACATACGTCATACGAATGTTGAGATTGCGTTTTAATCTTCAATATTTTAGTGAGTTATGCTTTGGAGATGACAATAAAATTTTATTACCCGAATCTTGAGTTGGTTTGCTTTTCATTTAGCTAACCTTTTACTCACTCAAAATTTTGTTTGCCCTACTCTTTCCTCTTACGAGCCACGCCCCGCCATAAATAATGCCCAGCCTTTAGCATGGTATCTAAGCTATCTTTAATTTCACTTGCACAACGTAATTCGAAATTTGAAATTCTTTTCCATGCAATTTCGTTTTGAATTCTTTTTCTTGAGAATATTCGTGTAGACCTCGTATGTATATATAGTCTACATAGTTCAACCATCGTTCGAAGTGTTTTTGAATCGCCAAATAGCGTTAAAATGTTGTATAAAATAGTACGTTCATTAATTAAATCTCGAACAGTCGGTGTGAATGCAGGGAGATACGATACCAGACAGTGGCGGTCTGAGAATATACAACAACCTGAAAAATATAAGCAGAACTTCGGCGTTTCGAGCGAAGACCCTTGTCGTGGCTGATGAAGGGCTTTCGCTCGAAACGCTGAAGTTGTTTTTTTTTTATTTTAGTTTTTCAATAGTAGTATGTCCCCAATCCCAACTGCAGCTTTACGTTCATTAGTATCCTTTATATCAAACATTAGTTAATGAACATTTTAATTGTTAATGAATAGACCCAATCCCTTTGCAGGGTTTTTTCCGAGCTTTCTTAGGGGCGTTAAATGCCCCTCCCCCAGAAAGGGTTGAGTTTTGAAAATCAATCATCTCATCAAACGTTTTATCGCAGTAAAAATGAAGTTGTTTGAGTTAATTGCACCACAGACTAAATCCATAGTATATCCATAGTATTTCGATACTATATCCATAGTATGGAAATATGCAATTATTATGGATAATCAAAAATCCATTCTATTTCAATTAAAATTCCATTCTATGGATTTTTAATTTTTTTCCAGTGGGATAGGCTAGCACGTTGTCAAATAGGCACATGTAGCCTATTATTGGACTTGGCTATAATGAATACCTATGATAGGTGAAAAAATAGAGGATGCGCAGCCAGATTGAATCTTTATTTATTGAACGTTGTCTGACTTAAGCTTAATAATTATTTATTTATTCGAGCTTTTGGGCCGAGTTTCGGCTATCAGTCTATAGCCTTCGACGGGTATATACAAATGATTCTAAAGGACGCTAAACTTAAGTAGGTGGTATGAAATCTGAGACTATCTATATGCTATGTTACAAATGAATATTTAATTAATGTTTCTTGAGTTCCTTTCGTAATTTAAAAGTATTGTGCTGGAAGCGTAGTAGAGTTATTATCAGCTTCGTCTGTTAGTGCAGTGTGCCAGGACTCTATATAAGGTTCCTATGGTTCCTATGTGTATACGCTTCCAGCACTATACACAAAACTTTTAAGAAAGGAACTCAAGAAACATAAATTAAATATTCATATTCTCCATTAGTAACATAGCATATACTAGATAGTCTCAGATTTCATACCACCTAAGTTTCAAGTTTCAACCTAGAATCATTTGTATACACCCGTCGAAGGCTATATTACTTAGAATGATAGCCGAAAGCTCGTAGAAGTGAATATTAAGTCAGAAAACTTTCAATAAATAATACCTATAATAGTGTTTGATTTTATAACTAAAATCAAACACTAGAACATTTTTACCACAGTGTTTCGAAAGTGATGTTTTTACTTTATTGTATTTTCAGGATTCACTATAGCTGCAAGCTCACTGATTGGTGCTAGTTTCGTTGGATGTCATCAGACAGCGTTAGCTGTGTTTTTCTTATCGTTTGCATTAATTGGCAATGGATGTCTTCAATCAGGTTACGCCATCAACCACTTGGATATCGGTACCAGATATGCCGGTGTGTTAATGGCAATCACAAACACTATGGGAACTATGTCAGGAATTTTATCACCATACATCGTTGGATTACTCACTAATAAAAAGGTAAAATCAAATCATGAACGTAAAGTCGTTGTTAACCCGTCGCATGGATTCTGTCAGTAACATTTTGTGCTGCTAGTGTTCGTGCAGCCTAGTGATGTTATGCGTTGATATTTTTGTGGATGTTATGTAGTTTATCTTTTTTTTGTAATATTTTTGTATTTGTATCTATATTCTTTTGGAACCGTTACTGCATGGAGCTTCTCTGTGAGAACGGTTGAGGGGTTTTTGTACATGGAAATATACAAGCGGTTGATTATCAATACAACTTTCAGACCTAACGAGGACAGCTGCAAAAAATGCAACTATAGGCTTTCTGGCAGGAATCGAACTCCTGCGATTCAGGTGCACCGCTCTAACCAACTGAGCGACAGAGTCAAGTTACGAGCATTAACCAGAATGCTCCTGGTTAGGTCTGAAAATTGTATATAATCTTCCGCTCGAAATTTCTGTCTACAAAAACCTTCAACTGTTAGCTCAATCGAGAGAGAGGCTCAAAATCTTGATATCTGTAGGTACGCCCGACCCTATTGGTAAGTAATTTCTTTTGTAGATTTTGTTTCCATGCGTCCTTTTTGACAAAGTTTAACCTGTGTACATGTAAATGAGATAATAACTTGAATAATTTTGAAATTAATTCGCGTGTTTTAAATTACTTAAAACCAACCCATCATATGAGTTCGTTGACGAAGTAATTTTTAAACCAACACTGTCGAGAAAATCAAAGCTGAAGTTTTTGTAAATTAACATGATTTTTATCATATATAAAACCACCAACACGGTAGTGATTTCCTTTGTCTTTCCTCGTCAATTGTTAAGGAGTTTGTTAAAACATAGCCAATCGAAGGGCAGTTGGTTGTGAAACTCGTTAGAATAACAATATAACTCATTATCTATGTTAGTCAACTTTTATTCATAAATCTGGTCCTTTACCGTCACGTGTGTATTGTATTTTTGCCCAACCAACCAATAGCAATGTTTTAGGAAAGGTATCCGTGACGCGAAAAATAGGGGAATTGGAAATTGCTATTGGTGGATTTAACAAAAATACAATACACACGTGACGGTGAAGGACTAGATTTATGAATAAACGTTGACCAACCTAGATAATGTATTGAGTTATATTGTTATTCTAATTAATGAGTTTCATATTCATCTTCCCTTCGATAGGCTTCCCTTCGATAGGTTCGTTTCTCGCCACAGAACCACAAAAAAAATTATTAATTTAATTTATATATTGTTTGGTATAAAAAGTGTATATACAGTACGTATATCGTCACTTGGATTATCCGCCTACTCCAATATTCAGTTTCAATCAAGTGAAGTGCAGAAAAAGGTTTTTTAAACCTACATATGATTTAATTTTGTGAAAACATCACGTGTGTTTGTTTACCATTGTCAGGACCTAAGCGACTGTACTATGGACAATTTTTAACCTCTTATATTTCTTACAGCCAACTCGTCATCAATGGCAGATCGTGTTCTATATTGCCGCTTTCATTAACGTTTTTGGAATGATATTCTTTCTTGTTTTTGCAAGTGGGACAGAACAAAAATGGAACAGACCGGAGCATGGCCGTCAGGTTTTAAATATTAACGAAGATGGAGCTTATGATAATCCTAGTTCTTCATTATTGGTAAATGGATCAGAAAGTAATCACATATCAAATGGGGTGGTTAAATCATGATTCTTAAAACAATATCATTTTAACTAAATTTTGTGTTCAAAATTAAATTTTATATTACATTTTTTATATTATTACAATATTTTATAGTTATTCTATAACTAGTTTTTAATCAAATGTATAGTCTAAATAAAGTATAGCAATTACATACACTGTAACTAATGATGTGTAAATTTACACCTGATTTTGCGTAAGATCTTCTTTTCAACTCAATTTTTTGTGTAAATTTAACACAAAAATGGGAGTAAATTTTTAACTCAAATTATTGTGTTAATTTAACACAAAATACTCGGTAAATAGATCATTTACAGAACATTTTGAGTAAATATTTACTCATTAGTTTCGGTAAATTCACTCAGTTACGTGTGTAAACTCAGTTACGAGTGTAAACTCAACACATAATATTGTGTAAACATGAGAAGCGCGTAATGTTACACAAAAATATGAGTAATATTTCGGCCTTTACCCAAGACAATGTGTTAAGAAGAAAACGAGTTACACACAATATGCGTAGATCATTGAAATTTATCCGAACTCAGATGTTTGTGTAAATATTACACTCTTAATCAGTCAATAATATATCACATTTAGCTGGTTTCAATCAATCGAAGTGGTGCACTTTTCTACCTCTAGACGCATTGAAATTTTCTTCAGTGTGAACTTTGTAATACAGGGACTAGTTTCGGAGATGGAGCCAGATTTATGCGACGTCTCGCAGAAGTTCTTGTCCATGAAATGGATGGTTCGAGATTTACAGATT
>CACRXK020011990.1:0-15642 GCA_902702795.2 Paramuricea clavata
AGCTCTATCAGTTCTAAACTGTTCTTTCTAGAGGTCCAGTAAGGTTCATCTCTTATTTAGCCATGTTACTACAGGAGGAAACCTAAACTAAACTAACTTTATTTATACTGAATAGCTCTATCAGTTCTACACTGTTTTTCCTAGAGGTCTAGTAAGGATCATCTCTTCTTGATTCAGTGTTACTACAGGATGAAACCTAAACTAAACTAACTTTATTTATACTTTATGCTCTATCAGTTCTAAACTGTTCTTCCTAGAGGTCCACTCTTATTGATCCAGTGTTACTACAGGAGGAAACCTAAACTAAACAACTTTATTTATTCTGGATAGCTCTATTAGTTCGAAACTGTTCTTCCTAGAGGTCCAGTAAGGATCATCTCTTATTGACCCAGTGTTACTACAGGAGAAAACCTAAACTAAACTAACTTTATTCATACTGGATAGCTCTACCAGTTCTAAACTGTTCTTCCTAGAGGTCCAGTAAGGATCATCTCTTATTGACCCAGTGTTACTACAGGAGGAAACCTAAGCTAAACCAACTTTATTTATACTGGATAGCTCTGTCAGTTCTAAACTGTTCTTTCTAGAGGTCCGGTAAGAGTCATCTCTTATTGATCCAGTGTTATTACAGGAGGAAACCTAAACTGAACTTACTTTATTTATACTGGATAGCTCAGTTCTAAACTGTTCTCTCTAGAGGTCTAGTAAGAGTCATCTCTTACTAATCCAGTGTTACTACAGGAGGAAACTTAAACTAAACTAACTTTATTTATACTGGATATAGCTTAGTTCTAAACTGTTCTCCGTAGAGGTCCAGTAAGAATCATCTCTTATTGATCCAGTGTTACTACAGGAGGAAACCTAAACTAAACTAACTTTATTTATACTGGATAGCTCTATCAGTTCTAAACTGTTCTTCCTAGAGGTCCAGTAAGGATCATCTCTTATTAATCCAGTGTTACTACAGGAGGAAACCTAACTAAACTAACTTTATTTATACTGGATAGCTCTATCAGTTCTAAACTGTTCTTCCTAGAGGTCCAGTAAGGATCATCTCTTATTGATCCAGTGTTACTACAGGAGGAAACCTAAACTAAACTAACTTTATTTATACTGGATAGTTCTATCAGTTCTAAACTGTTCTTCCTAGAGGTCCAGTAAGGATCATCTCTTATTGATCCAGTGTTACTACAGGAGGAAACCTAAACTAAACTAACTTTATTTATACTGGATAGCTCCATCAGTTCTAAACTGTTCTTCCTAGAGGTCCAGTGAGGATCATCTCTTATTGATCCAGTGTTACTACAGGAGGAAACCTAAACTAAACTAACTTTATTTATACTGGATAGCTGGTGAAGTACCATCTCGCTCTGACAGTCATGTTCGTTGTTTAACAACTACTGTTTTTGCATTCAGACGGAAAGGTGTGTTTGGTCCTCCTTTGGGAAAAAAATTTCTGATATTCATCGACGATCTGAACATGCCAGCCCTGGAGACGTACGGTGCTCAGCCACCTAACGAGTTGTTGCGACAGTATTGCGACCATAATGGGTGGTACGACAGAAAACAAATAGGTATAGAATGCGACATTCATGACATCACTCTCAGCTACTATAGGACAGTTAGCTTGTTGGACTGTTATAGTTATTGTTAAAGTAATCTCAATATTTCAATCTCATTTTGACACTAAAATAGCAGACATGAAGTGTTTCTTTAGCAATGCGAATAAGTCAAATGTTAAAATCCTTTACCGGCTGATAGTTTCAGCAAATTTATAACTAATGTTAGGGAGCAGTCATTACTTACGGCGGGTGGTGTCAATGTTTTTCTTGGTAAAAATTTTCCTGATCCAACCATTAAAGAGTCAAAAGAATTTTTACCCAACCTCAAATATCAATTAAAAAATAAATACCCACCCCTGGCCAAAAACTTTACAAAAGGATACCATTCAGTTGTCACACATGTCCTTTACCACTTCTGTGACATGAGTTTGATAACTGCTTGTGCAATTTTCTGCAGTCTAAAGTTTCATGTTGTCTGCACATGTACTTTCTTTGGAGACACCATTTGCCTCCTGACAAATCGAAAAATGATCAAGATAGTGACTCTGATTGATGTACATATTGTATTGACATATGACTGTTGACATTGCTTTGTAGTCTTCAATAATTGAGCGAGTCATGCTTTGGAAATGACAATAAATTTTTATTACCCAACCCTTGAGTTGTTTTGTGTTTCATTTACCCAACCTTTTACTCACTCAAAATTTTGTTTACCCAACCCTTTTCTCTTCGAGCTAACCCCACCATAAATAATGACCGCTTCCTTGGCTTGTTGGACTGTTTAAACCGGATACAAAAGAGCAAGTTTTCTGTGACAAGTATCCTGGGACTAATTTTATTTTCTCGTTTATGCGGGCAACTTTGTCAATTTTTACTATGACAAGTACACTAAGCTTACACTAGCTTGTTGGCAAAGTACAAATCTTGTGTTTGTTTGTAATCCACAAAGGAAACTTTCCATATGAAAAGTTCTCATAGAAACAAGTCTCGAAATAGCGGGCTGCCAATGGCCAAAAGCAGGCCATATTTTAGAAATGGCAGACAAAAACAAATTTGAACTGCCAAAGTAAAAAAAATGGCAGGTGAAATTCTATAGATATATTTCGTTTCATTTGCTTACAAAAACTCATATATACTAGATCATTTAGTTGACTTTATACGTTTATATTTGGAATGTAAATCCAAGTTTACTGTATAGTAAAATAAACAAGTTTAAAATAATAAAAATGCATGTCATGAAAACATTGATTTTTACAAATATGACTCATACGAGACATCGCCATTGTGGCAGTTCAATGAATAAAAATGGCAGGCTAAAATTTATTTCACCTGGCAAAAAAGTTTAGACTGAGAGGCCATATTTTTTCTCTACTTCGAGCCCTGTTTCGCCTTCAGATTTGGTAGACTGGAGAATCTACGACTCGCTATGACTAATCTGTAACCGGCTTTAGCTTGTTACAGTATTTGATTCGTATTTATAATATATTCCACTCTTTACAGGGGCATTTCGCGAACTGGTCGACATCAATCTACTGGGGGCGATGGGACCTCCGGGCGGGGGTCGTAACCCCGTCACCCCCCGACTATTACGTCATTTCAATTTCCTCACTTTTACCGAAATGGAAGATTCAAGCAAGTTCACCATTTTCTCAACTATTTTGAAGGGATGGCTTGGTGAGTACTTAAACTAACTTTATTTATACTGGATAGCTCTATCAGTTATAAACTGTTTTTCCTAGAGGTCTAGTAAGGATCATCTCTTATTGATCCAGTGTTACTACACGAGGAAACCTAAACCAAACTAACTTTATTTATACTGGATAGCTCTATCAGTTCTAAACTGGTCTTCCTAGAGGTCCAGTAAGAGTCATCTCTTATTGATCCAGTGTTACTACAGGAAGAAACCTAAACTAAAGTAACTTTATTTATACTGGATAGCTCTATCAGTTCTAAACTGTTCTTCCCAGAGGTCCAGTAAGAGTCATCTCTTATTGATCCAGTGTTACTACAGGAGGAAACCTAAACCAAACTAACTTTATTTATACTGGATAGCTCTATCAGTTCTAAACTGTTCTCCCTAGAGGTCCAGTAAGGATCATCTCTTATTGATCCAGTGTTACTACAGGAGGAAACCTAAACTAAACTAACTTTATTTATACTGGATAGCTCTATCAGTTCTAAACTGTTCTCCCTAGAGGTTCAGTAAGGATCATCTCGTATTGATCCAGTGTTACTACAGGAGGAAACCTAAACTAAACTAACTTTATTTATACTGGGTAGCTCTATCAGTTCTAAACTGTTCTTCCTAGAGGTTCAGTAAGAATCATCTCGTATTGATCCAGTGTTACTACAGGAGGAAACCTAAACTAAACTAACTTTATTTATACTGGGTAGCTCTATCAGTTCTAAACTGTTCTTCCTATCAGTGTTACTGCAGGACGAAACAGGAGTAACCAGAGCTAAACTGGATGCAATTGGAAGCACTCTTCTCGCGTGTGACGGACACGAAATTGCAAGAATTCGTTACGTCAAAGGATACGAAAGACACGTTTACTGCATCTTACAACACACGCTAACTTGTCTTGTGGCGCCCTCTTCGTGTTGACCTCCACAATGTCTGGAAAATTAACACAAAACAATGTACCATTTGTGCATGAGCATTTAAACAATTTCTGGAAAAACCCTTGCTTGGGAGAATCAAAGTGAAACTGCTCTTCTCGCATGCAATTGAAGTGAAATCAGAGAACTGCATATTCAGTGCGTGAAGCGAACCTCGAGCCCCGGCCAAACAAGAATGAGAGTTGATGGGAGTTACAACCGTCGCTCGCGTTTAAGCGCCAACTCTGAACAACTCTCATGCATGCACTCTCATTAACTCTGAGCTGGTTCAAATTTTGATGAGAGTTGATGAAAGTTCTTGCTACGTGCGCGGTAACTCTTGTTCTCGTTTGACCAGGGCGTCAGAGTTGAGAAAACTCTCATGCAAACTCTCACTTCTCAACCCTCATGCAACTCTCATGTAACTCTTGTTCTCAACTCTCATTTCTCAACTCTCATTTCTCAACTCTCATCAACTCTCATGCAACTCTTGTTCTCGTTGACCAGGGCATGAGAGTTGAGAAAACTCCCATGCAAACTCTCGTTTCTCAACTCTCACCCCGCTTGACACTGACCAGTTAAAAAATATACTACCCGTGCAGATTTTAATCTGATTACCATTTTGTGCATCTTCTAAGAACTCCTGGACCTTCCTATTTTCCAATTCAATCGCGGCATCCAGGTGTTGCCTGGTAACCCACTTGAGCTGACGAATCTTCTTTTGTAATTCCAGATCCTTTAGTTCATCGTCAGTCGATGGCGGACAGAAAACTCTGCGTAAATATGACATTTTATATTTATGGAAAAATGTAATCTCGAATGATCTGAGCCATTGCAGGAAGCAACACCATGCCATGATTCATCATCAAAATGCTAACGCCATGGGCCTAGCCAGTGCACTTATGAGAGGCATTACCCCCCTGGACGTCAGCCATTTTTAATATTTTCAGGGAGGTGAATGCCTCTCAAATGCGCACTGGTTAGGCCCATGGCATCAGCATTTTGATGACGAATTACGGTTATGCCAAAATCATAGGAGAACCCAAGGAGTCAGGCTTCTGTGTAGTCTATTCTGTTGTTTGAGAGCGACAATACTTACATTTTATATATCTTTGTCATGACATATTTTTCCACTCCATCTAACGCAGTCTGTAGCTGAGCCGAGGTGGTACCTCGAAATACACTGTGACTTTCCAGACGTTCTTCCATATGCTGAAGAAAAGCAGTTTATTAGATTACTGGTTTCGTACATACTCTGATGCTCATTGTTTTGAAGTAAACATTACAAAATTGACCATTTATTTTCTAATCATAACCATACTCACAATATAAAATTTTTGAAGAAATTCACTTTGACGTTCAACAGACCAAGATGAATTGCTCACTATTTGTTCTGTAACACTAAATTTAGAAAATTATACCATACTGTAAACCATTTCTATGGTTAAACTCATCACCCTCGATGCGCTTTCAATGGTTTGTATAAGGACATCCTGATGTATCTTTCTCAATTAATGTTTTAAAAGCTATTTTCACTTGTGCAGGACTTTATTATTAACTCTAAGCACTTTTGTTAACATCTATAAGTGTACACATATAATATTATGTGTGATCTTAGTGGTGCTATGTTAATCTCATTCCACATCATTTGGAAGTGTTTCTGTCATTCATTTCTTTGTCCTACTTAATACGTCTGTCCTATGTATGTTAGTCCGTATGTAACCTGAAGTTCAGGCCCTATCACAGAATAGGGCCTGACACAAAACCTATCTAAAGTGTGGGATTGAAATCTGATTGGTTGATCAGCGTCATGAAGGATTTTGATTGGTTGCAAGTTCACATAAACAACAGTTTTAAAAATAGCTCGGTCAAGGCGAGAATTAATATAAAGGTCAAACGCACGTAACAAATTCCATTATCGATTTCTTCGAATTTCTTTTCTTTTATGCTTTATGGAAGAAAATAAATCAAACAAACAGTATTTTGAAAGGGCTTCATCAAAATCTTTGACGAATTTTGGACACACACGTCAAACGACGCTGAAAGAACAGCCAAACTAGTCCTGTATTCGAAAGCTTGTTGTTGACAGCCAAGATGTTCTGCCAACTTGCTTCGCCGGCAAAAGTCTTATTTTTAATATCAGGTCCTACCGGCGTTGTTTTCTGAGCTGCATCGCCTTCTTCGTGGTATGATTGAGAATTTAATTGTTGCTGTTATTAGCCCGTTAGTCGTTAGAGTATATCCGCGTCCAGCAAGTTGAGACCTTGAAAAAGCTTGGCAGTCAAGCCGTGCATAGAACTGACCAATTAAGTCTTTGTTTGCTGTTCGCCTGTTCGGTCAAATAGAGAAACTGACTCTTAATTATATAAAAGTACCTTGAATTTTTAAGTTTAATTAAAAAGCAAAATGCTCTGCGGACATGTTCATGAGAATATAATTTTTTTGTGTAACGGAAATCTACAACACTTGTCAATCATATTGCATGTGTGTCTAAAAATAACATGTGGGCGTCTCACGGTCTAGACAGGTTTTGTGTCAGGCCCTATTTCAAATTAGGGCCTGAACTTCAGGTTAGTCCGTATGTGATGTCAATTTTTATTAATTTTGTAACTTATTTATTTTTAATAGGTTTTGTTTGTGGAAACACCACGTAAATTTATTACTGCAAAGATACAAAGAACTTATTTATTTTTGTATGACAAGATTTCCCTAGATAAGCCTGAGGCTTTTGGAAAAATTGTCCTTTTTATATAAATCAAATATCATTTAAATCAAACTATGTATTCTTATTCATCAATCATACTAAACCCTAGCATGGGCTAGTATTCCAAAGGTCATAGGTTCGATTCCCACCGTGGCCGGGCATATTTTTCAAGTTCGCCCGGTGTGGATATATACTCAGAGTAACATCACAAATATCATATTCACCTGAGTACACAACACCAACACAGAAAAAATCATATTACTAGATTACATTGATATCGAAGGAACTAGGTTCTGTTTACGAAAGATCACTTACTCGAACCGTCCTGACCGCGTAGCTCAGTTGGCAGAGCATTGGGTTAGTATTCCAAAGGTCGTAGGTTCAATTCCCACCGTGGCCGCGCATATTTTTCAAGCTCGCCCGGTGTGGATATACACACATCACAAATATCATACTAAACCCATTGAGAGACAGCACTCTCCCCCTGATGAGTAAAATTGTCTGCTGTTGGACAGAGTAAAATAATAAATTAGGGTGTGCATCAGGGCACATTGCACTTAAAGGGTTAGTTTTACTTTCTAATGCTCACTTACTATTTACATTTTCCAACAATATCTTGCGCTGCAGGTTTACGTAGAGTTTTAAGAAACATGTTGAAATCTGAAGCACTTTGATTCACATCTGACGACGTTCCTATAATGAAGACATCGACATTAGTCAGAGGTGATGAGCTCTGCTTATAAAACAACAAACAGTTTATTCATAAGAGTTCATTACCATCAATATCACTTCTCCTCATGGATTGTATTGACGCAGATTCTAAAGGCACTTCTATTGGTAGGCCTCCTTTCGTCTTTGTGAACAACTTTCTCACACTTTGTCTGAGAGAACACACAGTTCAATTGTATCAAATGAATACAATTTAGCTCAGTATAAATACCGAACACTTTTCACTTCATAAGGATTAAGGACTGACTTACTTTTTTGAAGTACTTTGTACTTTCTTTTTCTCCTCAAACTTAGAAAACGGCAATGTTGTTTCTTCATTGGGCGATGCTTGGTCTAAAATTTAATAATAATGGATTAATCTTGCAACTATTGATTGATTCAAATTCGTTCTGGGGGTGAGGGGTACGACAGGCGCTGGGGGTAACAAAAGGATGGTAGGTGGGGCATGTGCAACCTCCTAGGTGGGGACACATAGAGCAGGTCCCACCCTACCGCAGGAGTGACTACCTCTTTTTCGGGATTGTAAGTGACCTTTTCCAATGACAAGCAAAACCCATATTCTTATAATTTTCAGATTTAGGTAAAAAATTCCTCAGAAGCAGGAAATGGTGTTGCAGAGACCTTAGAAATTCAAATTTTCTCAGGGGAGTTTGCCCCGGGCCCCCTTCTTCAATGCTTGCTAATTCTCATACTGTACCGTCAAGCATATTTTTAACCCTCCAAAAACAACCCCAGGTATCCCACACTTTTGAAATGGCTTTTCAACAAACTCACCTGTCCCAAAACTTGACTTTGCTACATGTGAGCTACTTTTTTCACTTGACATGTGCGCTGCTTCATTGGCAAGAAACGCTTTGTAACATAACGAGCAATAACCGTGCCATGCCGGGTTGCCATAGAAACCACAACTGAAAGAACACCGTAATTATAGACATTTTCCAGGGGTGTCAGGCAATGAAACCATAGTAATTCCTAGGAAATTCCGGGGGAAAGGGAAATAAACTGTATTCCAGGGGGGGTTCACAATTTAACTGGTATAAAGATTTCCTCAACCCCCTATGTGGACAATAAATGCAATCTACCAATGTGACTGGGTCATATTCGGTGTGTCTGAGATTCTATGTGGTGCATGCTTGTATATTTTTTAATGAAATAACAAAACTTTCACACATTTGTGATGTTACACTTATACCATATATAAATAATAAATATAAACAAAAAAAGTTGGATGCAATTTCAAATATTAATTCCCATGGCCTAATATAACATAACTATGCAATAGTTTCGCTTTGAATTTTTTATATTTTCTGTGAGCAAATGAAAAATACTCGACATATTTTATTTATACAAAAAATAACGTTGGCTACTGTAAGATTAAAATACTTTCTAAATCAATTACAGATACAAGAGAGTTGTAGTATAAAGATTAACAACAATAGACAAAAACAAACTCGTGAATACAAAGTAATTGTGTCATGATAAATCTACTCTTGTAAAGACATGACAAGGATCTACTGGGCAGTCTGGACTTACTTATTACGGCATTTCAGCTGTGGTTGTCTTTCGCTTAGTTTGGATTTCATTCCTCTTTGTGCCGTAGCCATGCTAGAATTTACACCTTTTAGCACCTGTACTTGACTAATCCTTACGAGGCCAAAACGAGAAGAAATATTATAAATACACTGTCATCCTATATTACAGTAAAACATCACGAGAATTTCACGAGACCACAAACAATCACAATAGCACAAATACACGAGCGGAATCTGGGAACCAAAGTAGATCAGGAGGGGACGAAATAAAAAATTAGAGAGGGGGCACCGGAGAAAAATACGTCTCACACTAGGGTCTTTTAGCCCGCGTGCAGGGTTTCAGAAGGGGGGGCAAAGGTGGCAATTTGCCTCGGGCCCCCAGTTAAAGGGGGGGGGGGGGCAAAAATTGCAAAATTAAAAAAAAATAATTTGGAATGTGTTTTGATCTATTATCAGGTAAAATACTGGTCAACGTCGTATCGTTCCCAATAATGGTATGAGAAAAAAATCTCTAGACCAAAATTGTACAGACATTGGTCAGGAAAAAAAGTTTTACCCATGTTTTATAAAAAAATTTTGACCCTTTTTTTAATGTCCGGAAGAAATTTTTCTACTCGAGCCACACCGAAATAAACATTTGCCCCGAAATATAAATAAAAAAATAGGGGCCCCCAAAAAATAAAAATAGGGGCCCCGAAATAAAAATTTGTCCCGGGCCCCGAATTTCTCTGATAGGCCCTGCGTACTTTACAGTAAAATTTCCCTGCGTGACTCCTGAGTCAAAACTTTCTCCGTCACCGTATGTGTTTTGAACCTTTCTAAGTCCGGTATAAAAGGGACGAAAAAATGTTATGTGATCAGCCCGAAATTTTCTAAGTCAGACTTTCGTCAAAAAAACAAGCTAAGCTTTAGTGAGGGTTCTGAAGGACGGGTCCCAATCCCATTTCCCCCCTGAAATTTTGGCAAAATCCCAGTCCCAGTTGGATTTTTATTAGAAATCCCAGTCCCAGTTATTGAAATCCCAGTCAATAAAAAACCCTTTATTTATCGGTAGAATAAACAGTTTTAAGACCTTTTAAGCAAGTGGCGGACACTTTATGAAATATTACGGAGGGCTCGTGCCGAAGGAACGGAAAATTTTTAAATTTGAATCCCGGAAATGGCATTTGCAACATTCTGAGACACGCATTAATCAGAAAACCCAGAATTCCGGGCGCCAGAGTATGCCTGTTCGCAGGTAGTGCTGTGAATAATTGGATGGTTATGCCGTTTACTCGGTTCGGCATAGCCGCTCAACTCAGATGTTTATAGCGTTGAATATGTTCCGCAAAAACATTTGGCTAAAGCAACTAGGAATATACCGTTTGCTTCCAACCTGAGGAAATATTTTTAGAGAAAAAAAAAGAAAAAGTAATTTCCCAATATTTCTTGGTGTGAAAATATAAAAAATTGTTCGGCGAGAATCCATCCATTACGCATTTGACGTCTGTGGTTTCTACCACTGTACCACGTGTTCACGAACATATTGCATTGATCTGAACTAGTGATCTCAATCAATAAATATTCAACTTAGATGTTTATGCCGTTGTATATGTTCGGCATAAACATTCAACATAGATGTTTATGCCGTTGTATATGCTCGGCATAAACATTCAATTTAGATGTTTATGCCGCTGTATATGTTCGGCATAAACATTCAACTTAGATGTTTATGCCGTTGTATATGTTCTGCATAAACATTCAATTTAGATGTTTATGCCGTTGTATATGTTCGGCATAAACATTCAACTTAGATGTTTATGCCGTTGTATATGTTCGGCATAAACATCCAATTTAGATGTTTATGCCGTTGTATATGTTCGGCATAAACATTCAACTTAGATGTTTATGCCGTTGTATATGTTCGGCATAAACATTCAATTTAGATGTTTATGCCGTTGTATATGTTCGGCATAAACATTTAATTTAGATGTTTATGCCGTTGTATATGTTCGGCATAAACATTCAACTTAGATGTTTATGCCGTTGTATATGTTCGGTATAAACATTCAATTTAGATGTTTATGCCGTTGTATATGTCTGGCATAAACATTCAATTTAGATGTTTATGCCGTTGTATTTGTTCGGCATAAACATTCAACTTAGATGGTTATGCAGTTGTATATGTTCGGCATAAACATTCAACTTAGATGTTTATGCCGTTGTATATGTTCGGCATAAACATTCAACTTAGATGTTTATGCCGTTGTATATGTTCGGCATAAACATTCAATTAAGATGGTTATGTCGTTGCACATGTTCGGCATAGCAATTCAATTTGGATGGTTATGCCATTGCCTGTCTTCGGCATACCCATTCAACTAGGATGGTTATGCCGTTGTTTGTCTTCGGCATAACCATTCAACTTGGATGGTTATGCCGTTGACTGTCTTCGGGATCACCATTCAACTTGGATGGTTATGGCATTGCCTGTCTTCGGCATAACCATTCAACTTGGATGGTTATGCCGTTGACTGCCTTCGGCATAACCATTCAACTTGGATGGTTATGCCGTTGATTCGGTCCGGCATAGCCGTTCAACTCAGATGTTTATGGCGTTGAATATGTTCCGCAAAAACATTTGGCTAAAGTAAGTAGGAATATACCGTTTGCTCTCAACCTGAGGAAATATTTTAATAATTTTAATAGAAAAAAAAAGAATTAGTAATTTCTGAATATTTCATGGCGCGAAAATATAAAAAATTGTTCGGCGAAAATCGATCCATTACGCATTTGACGTCTGTGTTTTCTACCACTGTACCACGTGTTCACGAACATACTGCATTGATGTGAACTAGTGATCGCAATCAATAAATATTCAACTTGGATGTTTATGCCGTTGTATATGTTCGGCATAAACATTCAACTTAGATGTTTATGCCGTTGTATATGTTCGGCATAAACATTCAATTTACATGTTTATGCCGTTGTATATATGTTCGGCATAAACATTCAACTTAGATGTTTATGCCGTTGTATATGTTCGGCATAAACATTCAATTTACATGTTTATGCCGTTGTATATGTTCGGCATAAAAATTCATCTTAGATGTTTATGCCGTTGTATATGTTCGGCATAAACATTCAACTTAGATGTTTATGCCGTTGTATATGTTCGGCATAAACATTCAATTTGGATGTTTATGCCGTTGTATATGTTCGGCATAAACATTCAACTTAGATGTTTATGCCGTTGTATACGTTCGGCATAAACATTCAATTAAGATGGTTATGTCGTTGCATATGTTCGGCATAGCCATTCAATTTGGATGGTTATGCCATTGCCTGTCTTCGGCATACCCATTCAACTAGGATGGCTATGCCGTTGGTTGGTTTCGGGATAACCATTCAACTTGGATGGTTAGGGCTTTGCCTGTCTTCGGCATAACTATTCAACTTGGATGGTTATGCTGTTGACTGTCTTCGGCATAACCATTCAACTTGGATGGTTATGCCGTTGAATCGGTTCGGCATAGGCGTTCAACTCAGATGTTTATGGCGTTGAATATGTTCCGCATAAACATTTGGCTAAGGTAAGTAGGAATATACCGTTTGCTTTCAACCTGAGGAAATATTTTTGGAGAAAAAAAAAGAATTAGTAATTTCCGAATATTTCTTGGTGCGAAAATATAAAAAATTGTTCGGCGAGAATCGATCCATTACGCATTTGACGTCTGTGGTTTCTACCATTGTACCACGCGTTCACGAACATACTGCATTGATCTGAACTAGTGATCTCAATCAATAAATATTCAACTTGGATGTTTATGCCGTTGTATATGTTCGGCATAAACATTCAACTTAGATGTTTATGCCGTTGTATATGTTCGGCATAAACATTCAATTTAGATGTTTATGCCGTTGTATATGTTCGGCATAAACATTCAACTTAGATGTTTATGTCGTTCTATATGTTCGGCATAAACATTCAATTTAGGTGGTTATGCCGTTGTATATGTTCTGCATAACCATTCGATTTGGATGGTTATGTCAATGGCTGTCTTCGGCATAACCATTCAACTTGGATGGTTATGCCGTTGACTGTCTTCGGCATAACCATTCAACTTGGATGTTTATGCCGTTGAATGCCTTCGGCATAACCATTCAACGTGGATGGTTATGCCGTTGACTGCCTTCGGCATAACCATTCAACTTGGATGGTTATCTCGTTGACTGCCTTCGGCATAACCATTCGATTTGGATGGTTATGCCGTTGACTGTCTTCGACATAACCATTCAACTTGGATGGTGATGCCGTTGACTGCTTTGGCATAACCATTCAACTTGGATGGTTATGCCGTTGACTGCCTTCGGCATAACCATTCAACTTGGATGGTTATGCCGTTGACTGCCTTCGGCATAACCATTCAACTTTGATGATTATGCCGTTGACTCGCTTCGGCATAGCCGTTCAACTCAGATGTTTATAGCGTTGAATTGAATATGTTCCGCATAAACATTGGGCTAAAGTAAGTAGGAATATACCGTTTGCTTTCAAACTGAGGAAATAATTTTGGAGAGAAAAAAAGAATTAGTAATTTCCGAATATTTCTTGGTGCGAAAATATAAAAAATTGTTCGACGAGAATCGATCCATTACGCATTTGATGTCTGTGGTTTCTACCACTGTACCACGTGTTCACGAACATACAGCATTGATCTGAACTAGTGATCTGAATCAATAAATACTCAAGTTGGAGGTTTATGCCGTTGTATATGTTCGGCCAAAACATTCAACTTAGATGTTTTTGCCGTTGTATATGTTCGGCATAAACATTCAATTTAGATGTTTATGCCGTTGTATATGTTCGGCATAAACATTCAATTTACATGTTTATGCCGTTGTATATGTTCGGCATAAACATTCAATTTAGATGTTTATGCCGTTCTATATGTTCGGCATAAACATTCAACTTAGATGTTTATGCCGTTGTATATGTTCGGCATAACCATTCGATTTGGATGGTTATGCCAATGGCTGTCTTCGACATAACCATTCAACTTGGATGGTTATGCCGTTGACTGTCTTCGGCATAACCATTCAACTTGGATGGTTATGCCGTTGACTGCCTTCGGCATAACCATTCAACTTGGATGGTTATGCCGTTGACTGTCTTTGGCATAACCATTCAACTTGGATGGTTATGCCGTTGAATGTCTTCGGCATAACCGTTCAACTTGGATGGTTATGCCGTTGACTGCCTTTGGCATAACCATTCAACTTGGATGGCTATGCCGTTGACTGCCTTCGGCATAACCATTCAACTTGGATGGTTATGCCGGTGACTGCCTTCGGCATAGCCATCCAACTTGGATGGTTATGCCGTTGACTGCCTTCGGCATAACCATTCAACTTGGATGGTTATGCCGTTGACTCGCTTCGGCATAGCCGTTCAACTCAGATGTTTATAGCGTTGAATTGAATATGTTCCGCAAAAACATTTGGCTAAGGTAAGTAGGAATATACCGTTTGCTTTCAACATGAGGAAATATTTTGGAGAAAAAAAAGAATTAGTAATTTCCGAATATTTCTTGGTGCGAAAATATAAAAAATTGTTCGTCGAGAATCGATCCATTACGCATTTGATGTCTGTGGTTTCTACCACTGTACCACGTGTTCACGAACATACTGCATTGATCTGAACTAGTGATCTCAATCAATAAATACTCAACTTAGATGTTTATGCCGTTGTATATGTTCGGCCTAAACATTCAACTTAGATGTTTATGCCGTTGTATATTTTCGGCATAAACATTCAATTTAGATGTTTATGCCGTTGTATATGTTCGGCATAAACATTCAACTTAGATGTTTATGCCGTTGTATACGTTCGGCATAAACATTCAATTTAGATGTTTATGCCGTTGTATATGTTCGGCATAAACATTCAACTTAGATGTTTATGCCGTTCTATATGTTCGGCATAAACATTCAACTTAGATGTTTATGCCGTTGTATATGGTCGGCATAAACATTCAATTTAGATGTTTATGCCGTTGTATATGTTCGGCATAAACATTCAACTTAGATGTTTATGCCGTTCTATATGTTCGGCATAAACATTCAATTTAGATGGTTATGCCGTTGTATATGTTCGGCATAGCCATTCGATTTGGATGGTTATGCCAGTGGCTGTCTTCGGCATAACCATTCAACTTGGATGGTTATGCCGTTGACTGTCTTCGGCATAACCATTCAACTTGGATGTTTATGCCGTTGAATGCCTTCGGCATAACCATTCAACGTGGACAGTTATGCCGTTGACTGCCTTCGGTATAACCATTCAACTTGGATGGTTATCTCGTTGACTGCCTTCGGCATAACCATTCGATTTGGATGGTTATGCCGTTGACTGTCTTCGACATAACCATTCAACTTGGATGGTGATGCCGTTGACTGCTTTGGCATAACCATTCAACTTGGATGGTTATGCCGTTGACTGCCTTCGGCATAACCATTCAACTTGGATGGTTATGCC
>CACRXK020011991.1:0-15639 GCA_902702795.2 Paramuricea clavata
AAGGGGGCAATTCGCCCCAGGCCCTCAGTTAAGGGGGGGGGGCACAAAAGGTGTAATTAAAAAAAAATAATTTGAACGTTTTTTATATAAATATTGATGGTCTGAGAAAAATTTTTTAGACCTTAATTTTACTGGTATTGGTCTGAAAAAATGTGTTTTTGAACCTTAATTTAACTGGTGTAATTTGTCCAGACAAATTTTTTGAACCTTTTTTTTAATTTAAGACATTGCCGCATTAAACAGAATTTAGACAGAAGTTGTAGCGGTTCATCGGCAATGTGTAACCACCATCAGAGATTTCCGGCTAAAAGGGACCCAGAAAGTTTGAAAATATTTTAGTTATAGCAAAAACAATTTCATTCAATATTTCCATCCAAGAATGTGTATGTATTTAATTAAGTACCTGTTCATGCTGGTATGTGAAACTGTTATTTCTGTTTTATACAACCGTTGTACTCAATTAAGGGGGTAACTTGGTTTTATGGAAAAAAACGTTTGGTTTTAGGGAAAAAATACCTGTACTCTGTAGATCAAACTTTTTGAAGAAATGTTAATTGTTAATTTACAAAACTAGAATTGTAAAACTTCTATAGAGCAGCATTGACGTTGTAAGACGTACTTACTAAAACAAAGAATCACCTAAAATCATCTAAAACGACCTAAAACCATCTACAGCGACCTAATACCATCTATAACGATCTAAAACTACCGACAAAGCGATCTAAAACGGCCAATAAAACAATCCAAAACGGCCAATAAAACAATCTAAAACGATCTACAACGACTTGATAAAACGATATAAAGCTACCTAAAACGATCTGCTTATCAAGAACTCGTAAAACCACCTAGTAGCAAAAATGTTATAATGTTAAAGTCATAGACACATAGTCATAGAACTATACCTTGGTGCCAACACAACTTACAATTAAATCAATTTATTGTGACTCCAAACAGTTTCTTGAAAAGTGGAAAAGACACATATCAGACCAAAAAATTTTCTACATTGTCATTGATATTTTTATAGAAGAATGAAAAAATTGCATTTGAAATAGTTGAGTTCGAAAAACAACGTCGGTGACCCCCAATTTTTATTTTATTAAAAGTTTTTTCCTAGTATGAGCAATCATTAGGACAATTGTTAAAAAATTCTGTAGATCCAAAATTTTTCAAATCGAAAAAACGTTTATTCCTGACAAATTTTTTTTGGGTCTACAGAATTTTTTTAAAAATTGGCCTGATGATTATTCATACTAACAGATCACTTTTAATGAAATATAAAACTTGGGGGTCACCGACATTGTTTTCAAATTAAATTAATTTTAACGCAAATTAGCGGGTTTTGAAACGTCATTGTTGCCATAGCAACCATGGTTACGCATTTTTTGTTGCAGTTTCGTACTCTCAAAATGCTGTTCCATACAAGACATTTTACAGTTTCATTCTTCTAACAAAATATCAATGAACAAGATTTTGGATCAGAAACGTGTGTTTTTACTTTTCAAGAAACTCTTAGAGTTAATGAGGAGCCCCATAGACATAGGTGTCAATTAAATCCATTTCACATTTTTCTTGTTAGTTTTATCACGTGTGTTATACCGTTGGCGTTTTAGATCGTTTTCGGTCGTTGTAGATAGTTTTAGATAGTTTTAGATAGTTTTAGATCATTTTACTGGTCGTTGTAGATCGTTTTAAATGGTTTTACTTTTAGATCGTTTTAGATGGTTTTAGGTCAGTTTAGATGGTTTTAGGTCGTTTTAGATGGTTTTAGGTCGTTTTAGATGGTTTTAGGTCATTTTAGATGGTTTTAGGTCATTTTAGATCGTTTTAGGCGATTCCTTGTTTCAGTAACTACGCATTGTAAGAGCTGGAAATTGGTCACAAAAACTGTTGGTAACAGTTCCAATTGAAAATGGCTGATACTTATATGTTTTTTTCTTATAATGCACTTTACTTGAAAAAATCATAATTACCTGTAATTTTTTCTTCTTGAATCATTCTCTGCAGTTTTAAGAAATAGATTGGTGGGGGAGGGTTTACTATAACATGTTAATTTGCACAATATAAATATTAAATATTATTATTATCATATTCAACGTTACTGTTTCCATAGCAACAGTACTAATGTCACTTTTCTGACAATTTTCGACTTTTAGAATGTTGCTCTACACAAGTTGTGGAATCTTTGTTTTCGAACAATTTCTTTAAAAAGTTCCACATTTCAACAAATTTAAAGAAATGTAGGGGGCCCATTTGTGTAGATATAAGCTACTCCAGTTGTTGGTCCTGGTCAGCCTTAATATTTTTGAGTGCCTTTACTTGAGGGGTGTTAGTTAGGTTGTTAGTACAGTTGCCAGGGTTTAAATAAATATTTTGAATAGACTTATGCATAATGACGTCACAAGCCTTGATGCCCGCGAGGAGTGCTGGTCTTAGTAGTCATCGCCCGGGAAAATTTCGATAGTGGCCATTTTGAATTTTTGAATTTTCCCGGGCGATGACTACTAAGACCAGCATTCCTCGCGTTCATCAAGCCTTGTGACGTCATTATGCATAATGTCTATTTTGATATATTTGTAGGCTGTGTGGTACATGTACAACAATAGAGACCTTACGATGTGAGACGGCAACGCGACGACGACGGCTATCCATACAATGAGATTAATAATATTTAAGGGAAAGAATGAATAATTAATATCCCACGGGAGTTTTAGGCGTCGTGCACGGTTTGTTTACAACGGGAAACTACAGACTTTTACGTCTTGAATAAAAGCCTGCATTTCAAGACGCGAGACGTGATATACTCGGCAAATTAGCTCAGTGCTTATACAGTACTACAGTAGAACTTTCTCAACAATAAAGCCACTATTTCAAGCTGCCCGAAGAGTATTACATTGATACGATGTATAATAGGGTACAAACTTTCTTTACAATCATTCATTTGAATGATTTTAATATTGCCGTTGTCGTTGCGTTGCCGTCCTACATCGTAAGGTCTCTTATTTTTTGATACGCCGAACATGAATACATGAAAAAGCACTTCTCCACCCACCATGTTCAAAGACTGCCGGTCTTTAATACGAATTTCGATTTTCCAATCGAGCTTTTTGACAGAAAACAGCGCATACAACGGTTTTTTTAGTAGACATCAAATTCAAACATTGTACAGTATGTGATGAAAATCAATGTCATCATAATTGCAAATCAATAGGCAATCAGAAAATAACATTTTAAAATATTCATTAACCCTTTAAGTGACAATGCGCCCAGATGTGCCCTACTTTATTATTTTACTCTGTCTAACGTCAAATGATTTTACTCGTCAAGAGGAGAGTGCTGCCACTCAATGGGTTAATCAGACTATCTGCCTACGCAACCTGTTAAACCTTTAATTAAGTGGCGTGTGCGTCCAGATGCGCCCTACTTTATTATTTTATTCTGTCTAACGCCAGACGATTTTACTTGTTAGTGGGAGTAGTTAATTGAGAACTAATGCTTCATACATGTATTATGTTGTACATTGATTTTCATCATACTATATGATTCCCGCCTGGTTCATTGCTCCCAGAGATTAAAAAAATGTCTAACGCCATTGTGATCTTTTATGTCAAGGCAAAGTATTTTAATAAAATCCTATAGATTTTTTTCAATCTCCACCGAACGAAACGTGGTTATCACAAGTGATGGTGATTTACATTTCTTCTGTTGTTTTGTAGAGGGCACTGGGCCTCCTGAAGATGGTGACCCAGGTGATCCAGTAAGTAACCTTGCTGTCAATCGTTGAGATTCCCCTTAGCGCAGCTTGCGGCTTTGAATGGCTATTTTCTCTTTAATAAACCATCAATATTTTCAATTATTTTGATAATTCCGCTCCACGTTGGGTAATTTTACCTTTCACTTGAAGAATGAATCCTGCAATTCAACAACTTCTTAACCATTTCTGAGTGATAATCTTGGTAAAATGAACTTGGTAAAAATGACAACATTGTTACAACTTGTTCACAAGCTTGCTATAAGCTTGTTACAAACATATCTTGTTGAAAATATGAGATATTATTTGTGTGTGTATATGGGACCACACCTGATGCACAGGGCTGCCTAGAGGTTGCACGTGCCTGAGGGAAAATCTTTCCCAGGGTGCCCCTACGACATCATAATAATTTTACAATATATTATATTTTATTGTATATTATCTGGCACCAACCCTGCCAGGATATATATTCTCAGTTAAGCAACTTGTATCAAGCTTTCGTTATTTTGGAACCTTTGTTTGAGCCTGGAGCAAAGTGAACCCTCCCTCTTGCCCCCTCTTTCTGCCAGTCTGCCTATACATGCATGTGCATGGTATGTGAATGGTATATGCATGCAATATATACTGAACATGCAATTGAATAGCATTCATGCTCCAAGTTTGGTAATTATATTACACATTATATAAAACAGCATATTCACTCTTGTCCTGTTTTTTTATTTAGGGTCCACAAGGTTCAAATGGACCTCCAGGTCCGCCAGGACCACCAGGGCTGCCTGTAAGTGTTTGTTTCCACAAGTATGTGCGCACACAACAATTCAATCAAAAAAGATGACGGCAATACAAATGTGCAAAATCTAGTGACTTTCAAAGTGGCAAACTTCTTGTAATTGAGGGCTGTCAAGAGATATTTGGACTGAAAGCAGTGAGCTTATCCACCATCTTGGATTAATTCTTAACCTCATCACATCAATAGTGGGATCAGCCTGATTAAAGGGGTCCTACAGTCATTTTTTAGTCGAAAAGCCACCTTAAGTAGGAGACTCCACAGAGATTCGTTTGGCTGTATCTTACATGCAGTATCCATGAGTATGAGTACTTCCACACATTGGAAGACGCATGCATGCCGTGGTGCGCATGTCAAGTAGCGACAATAACAAAAAAATGTAAACAATACTTAAGGTGGCTTTTCGACTAAAAAATTACTGTAGGGCCCCTTTAAACTGCCTCCAAATGACATCTAAGTGATCAGAAGTTGTTCAAGATGTTGCTATTCAATTCCAAATTTGAAATAGCAAGCAAAAACGAGCTAGTTTTGAGCAGAGATCACTGACTGTCAAGATAAGAATTTGTGCTACGCATTTGTGAGATAACGTGCATATCCTGAATATATCGAAGATGGCAGCCAGCCCACTGTTTTCAGTCAGAATATTTCAAGTATCAATCAAGATATGAAAAAGCTGTTTTAAAACGCCTTCACGCGAAACAAATTAAATTTTACTACCAATGTCGGTTAAAATTGAAGAATGTGAAACTGCCACAGTTCTTCATTCTTTATGAACTATGCCATCTTACTAAGTTCTTTGTATGCTTGCATGGCCACCTTTTTATATGTTAATTTTGCAGTTGGTTACAAAAGTCTGACTGATGCGTATACATGACAAAAAAACAGGACGACTAAAGTCCTGATAGACCTTTTTCGTAGTTTTCTCTCAAACACGGATAATTACATAAACACATTCAACTTTACTAAATTTTATTTTTATATTGTATTACAGGGAAATCCAGGAGGCAAAGGGCCAAATGGATATAAAGGACCCCGTGGTCAAAGTGGTCCACCTGGTCCACCAGCACCAGTGACTGGACCCGACGGTGGCGGCCCAGGTGGTGCGGATGTATGTATTATTTTTTTCTCGAGACTTTATTTGCATGCATAGAATGTATGATCAGCGAGATGGCGAAAGAATCACAATTGGCCTAGGGTGGCATTTAACAAGTACCTGTAAACAACAAGGCCAAGTTGGCGAATAGTCTACAAAGGCGTAGCCTGTGTTGACTATTTTCCATAGACAACGAGACGGAGTTGTCTAATTGTTTTAGTATGTACTCCAACTCAAAATACAAACTCCGTGCACAATTTGAAAGATTTAAATAACATTTAAAAGCATATACGAGCATCTTTTACATTTCTACCAATGAGCACATTTTCTACCAATGTTTCTTAATCAGCATCAAATCTTGTTTGATCAACTTCAGAGCGGCGTCTCACCTCTCAAACTGTCAAGATAACCAGTCTACTGGGAATAAAATAAGTTCTAAAAAATTATAGTGCGGTTAAACGTTTTGGGGGCACAATGCGCTATCAACAAACCCTAACTTACAACCTATACATTTTCATGTGACATTGAAACACTCGAACAGTATATTGGAGAATATTGTAGTAATTTGTTTGGTGTTAAATTATACTCAATATATACTTGAAAATTGCATGCGCTAAGAGTTCACTTGTACCATTTTGTGGTTCTAAAATGACTAAGTGCTATTGCATGTATTTTAACAGCTTATATTTCACCAGGCCTTATACAAAACAGACTTGCATTTTAATTCATGTGCATGTGCAAGTTTAAGTAAGATTTACGCCTGTATTCTAAAAGCTTATTCACACTCAATGAGTGGAGGTTCAATCTGAGCTTCTCTTGAGTGTCATTGTTGTTTTTGAATAGCTGTCACATAGTAAGGTACGTACGACACTAACCCTCCAGCTATTCAAAAACAGTTTTATCATCTAAGAGAAGCTTAAATTGAACCTACACTCATTGTGTGTGAGTGTGAGTGAGCTTTTAGAATACGGGCGTTAGTTCCACTGACGGATCTGCTATGCATAAGTGAAGCCAATGGCAGCCATATTGAATGGCCCCCACCATTAATCTAATCTGGTGTTGTAGACATGATTTATAAATCTCATCTCATTCAAATATTCTGGCTTCAAAATCGGATTACTGAATTCAATAGGATGCTTTATCCAGTCTTATTTCAGACCATTGTTGTCTACAAACCTATTACACATACCAGGATGATCGAGGCTGTTAAATGATAAAACGAAAATTTTGTTTGAAAAGTTATTTCAAAATTGATTCAAATTTCAAAACACGTACACATGTAACAGGCCTTACGATTATAAGCCTTATTAAGCATTACAAGGTTTGATGCGAACTTAAGCACAAGTGTAGTTTAAAACGTGTTTTAATTGGGGTGTTTTCCGGCTAGTTTTCGTTTTTTACAAGAATTTCTTCACTCTAGTACTGTACATACTGACCCATAGCAAATATTTGCCCTTGGTGAAAAAAGACTGGAGTTCATTATTACGCATTCTTTGAGTAGAGGCGGTTCGTTTCAAGTTGTCTTCCAGATATTTGTCATGCATGAATGTCATCATGTATCAGCAGATATTAACATGTACCTTCATTTATTTTTAGTCTGCTAAAGGTCCTCCAGGCGGTCCAGGGGGTTCAAATCCCATTCCAGGCCCTCCAGTAAGTACTTGTAATTTAAGTAGTATTGTTGATATCATCAAATTGCGATATTATCAAATTGTCTGTGATTTGCCATACAATAGTGTTTTCGCAAACGCATACGTTAACACTGAAACTCGAATCTTTGCCTACTTTTCTTCTTATCTTCACTCTTACCTTTAGTAATTTCTACTCTTTAACTGGTTAACATAGAAATAACACTATATTTTATCTTGTGACGCCGTGACGCCCTACTACAGTCTGGTCAATGTAACCAGTTAAAATAAATTGATTATAATGAGTGAATATATAACCAGAGCCCTGCACTAATAAGCAATTATTGGATGAGGCTGAGCATGATATCAAGAATTATTCAGACCGAGGTCAATGTTATCTGCCGAAGCGAAGCTGAGGCGGATAACATAGAGCGAGGTCTGAATAATTTTTGATATCATGCGAAAGCCGAATCCAATAATTGTTTTATTATACATTTAAAGACATCAGAAACATTAAACCGATAAATTCCTGTTTATGAGGTAGGAAAAGTACAATTTGAATATCAAACACCTTGCACAAAGTCAAAGGTGGGCTAAATATTCTATTTCTACTTCTATTTACCCCTTTGTGGCTTTTTTCGTGCTTTCACTATCCTTATCTGCCAATAAATTGGACAGTTCACTTTCAATCAGCGAAGCAAATCTGCTGTAGGCCATTGTCTGTTTGTTTTTTCGCGCGCTTATAGGTTCAAGCTTTTGGCCGCGCAAGGGTTTGGGCACGAGAGAGTCCAATATTTTTTTTTTTTTTGGATGCAAGTTCGATCCAAAAAAAAACAATTATTGGACGCTGATGACGTCATCGGCGGAAAATACGTAATAAATGCCGAATACTGAAAATTAGCCGGCGCTTTCTGACCAATTAGAAACGAGAATACATATTAAATGTATAATAAGCATTGTAATGATACATGTTGTGCTGTCTTTAGGGACCACCTGGTAGATATGGTCGCAGGGGACCGCCGGGTGATGTGGTAAGTTGAATATATGATTATATCAATATATTATATAATAATTCTGAACTGTGTGTGCACAATAGTTGTGACTTGGATTATCCTTCTACTCCAATATTGCTTTACAGTTACTCTAGACAGGTCTTGTCCTGACGGAAGTGAATAATGGCTTTTGCAGTTTATATATACTAAAACTGTCTGAACCAGTGTAGGTACTACCAATGTGAAAATGCTGTGCTGAGTGGTTATATTACTACCTTAAAAAAAAACAAGCAGAAACTCGATGTTTCGAGCGAAGGCCCTTCGTCTTCGTTTTGCTGCAACCAACTCTTGACGAAGGGCCTTCGCTCGAAACGTCGAGTTTCTGCTTGTTTTTTAAGGTAGTAATATAACCACTCAGCACAGCATTTTTGCACTTTATTCATATCTCCTCTTATAATATATTCCCAAGTTATCAGCTCCATTTTGTATTTTGAGCGATGTTGTCAACAGGCCTCGAAATAAATCTGGACGTTATACCGGTCATTATGACCTGTGGATGATTAAATTTACCGGTCACAGCGGAATTTATGCCTGTCATTGTCACTCCTTAGCTTCTTTTCCCCCCTCATCTTTCGTGTGACTCGTAACTTTAGAAACAATTGTGTATTTTAATTGTATTTGTATACAAAGTAGAAGTATGGCGTTTATCAAAGCTGTAGTTGTTATCATTACTAATAACATTAACATAGTTTACTAGCAACTTGATATATTAAGTCGCAATTGTAGTTTGAGTTGCGAGCACGCTTTAAGGCTGCATTTCAGTTACAGTACGCGTTTTTCATGCGTGTGTACACGCATGCACGTAAAAGTTGAAATCGCTTTACATCCTACTTATGAAATAACTAAATTTATATAAAAGGACACGGTGCAGGCTAATAAGGGCGGCGAAGTGACACAATTTGTCATACAGATACGATATACCGCAAGCATGCATTGTGCCTAAGGGCTGTTTTCCAGTTAAGGCTGATTTCCACTGTTGCGTTTTTCACACCTACGTATACGCACGTAAAACTTTAAGTTCGTTTAAATGTTACTTATGAAATAATCAAATAAATAAAGCAACAGTATTTAGTGTTCCGCAAGTTTTAGTATGCATTTGTTAACTTATTTGTAAAATATTTAAAAAAATAGAAGGAGTCAAAGTTTTACGTGCATGTACGTGCGTACGAAAAACGCAAAAGTGGAAATCAGCCTTAACGCGTTTTTCACACGTGCGACGGAAAGTGCAAATAACCTTGACAAATACACATTAAATCATGCACAAAACTGAATGCTGGACGGACATACACTTCTTTGGAAAATCGGAAATCAAAAATCTGCTCCATTTGTGAACGTGCTTCTGATTAAAAAATTTACCGGTCACGCATGTCCGCCAGGCGACGATATTTGCTGGTAAAATTGTGAAATTTTACCGGTCAGTGACCGTGACCGGCACTTATTTCGACTTGTCAATGGTTTTGCTTGAGATGGAAGCAAAAGGAAGAGTCTAATATCTCTAAGATGTGATTCAACAATAGTAAATGATATTTCGTACAATTAGTAAGTGGCTAAGTGCACTTAAGAAACCACTTGCATATGGTTTTAAGTATTATTTATGACGTAAGCCCCTCGATGAGCTTTATAGCTCTTGGGTAAACGTCGTTTTGAACAATATATGTTTATACAAAGTATTATTTAAAACACGAGTAGGAGTGTTTTATTTGACTTTATAGTCAATCCACGTGACATATTATGGCGACATGATTTGCCACAAAGTTTATGAATTATTAATGAGTATTTTAAGGTTAATAATAATATTGAGTTATTTATATAGCGCACAAACCAAAGTTGTCCAATATTAGAAGTCTTTAGAACCGTAAAATGTTAAAACATAAGAATAAAAATACATTATGCACTATTTACAAATTTCTTAAAAATGGTTACTGATTCGCTCTTCCTAAGATGAGGCCCTGTTAGGGGGGTTCCGAATAATCCATAATCCTACGTAAATATTAAAAATAATTGGTATTCTATTTTCGTAAACCAAAATATCCCTAAAGTAAAATAAAATAGAACAAAGACATGTACTTCTATCACTCTGAGGCTTATTTTGTGTTTTGTGACATATGTGTTCTCCATTTTTCACTATTTTGGTTATTTTAATTGACGAGACCATGATAATCAATATCCTTAAATCTTAAATTCCAATCCATAATCCTCTCTTTTAGCTTCAAATAATTTGTTATCCTTTATGAAATATCCAAATAATCCATAATCCTAAAACCCTAACAGGGCCTCTAAGATGGAGTGGCAGTTCATTCCATAATCGTGGTCCATAAACACAAAAAAGATCTGTCTCCATATCATGTCTAGAGTAAGGAATCTGGAGCAGTTCTTTACTAGTTGATCAAAGTGTACACTGCGAGGTGTGACAATGCATGAGCTCCTCAGGATACGATGGGGCAAGTTATTATGACAGCCAACTCTGCTGCAGACTCGTTGCAACGATCATATGTGTTTAGTTTAATAACTTACCACAACGTCTGTAAGAACTATATTAATAATTACATTGATAAATGGAAGAGAGGGACCTGGTAGCTAGTTTGTTGCCATGACTGCTGGTGTGCCTCGAGGAACCCGTCTGGGGTCTTGGCTATTTTTAGCTACTGTATGATAAACGATCTTGACGTCACAGGTGCGAACCAATCGTCAGTGTAGAAGTTTGCGGATGATACCACAATCTCGGAAACTGTCAGTGACCCTGAACAAAACTCCTTACAACAGGAGATCATCCACATATCCTGCTGGTCTCAAGCTACCAAACTTCTTCTAACCCGAAGAAGTGCCAAAAGCTAGTTGTTTCTTTTAAGAGAAATCCGCCATCTTACGACTTAGTGGAGGTTGATTGTCATTCTTTCGAAAGGGTGCACAGTGTAAAAGTCCTAGGAGTCATGATCAGGGATGATTTGAAGTGGAAGGGTCTCGACCATATTGATGCTATTACCAATAAAGCTGCTAAACGTCTGTATCTTCTTAAACAGTTAAAGCGAGCTGCTGTGAATACCGAGATTCTAATACTGTATGTTTTTACAAAAGTGTAATTAGATCTATTTTTGAATATTCATGTCAGCGCTTCCACTTTTGCGATGGAGAATGCTGGAACCCCTACACTTTTCACTAGACGAGACATTTTGTCTGCCAAGCTCTTCGAAGACATTGTTCGTGATGCGCTGATGGCAATCATAAACTTGCTGATCTTTTACCACCTAAGCCTAATATACGCTATAATACACTAACCGACTGCGAGGAAAGAGAACCTTTAAATATTTACCCAATTGTAAAACTAATCGCTTCAGAAACTGCTTCAATTCATTGTTCATTATGTAGACAATTATAAATTGTGAATAGCTAGTGCATTTTAAAAAGGTTATTAAGTCATAATGTAATAACTGTAATTAACGCTTATACATGTAATTCAGGTTATGGCTGCAATATGTATATTCTTTTAATAAACGATTTATCTATCTTTTATTTATCTATCATGACAACGATATAAACAAATATTTGGCTGAGCGCCACTTACTGTATAATTGCACCGAATTTCATTTCATTTTGTTGAAGCAGCTCTGAGATATTGGATTTCCTCCTGTTTATTTCATTCTCAAACACAACCAGTGATGTCATAACTCAAAATAACAACTATACAACCTATAACTTGGAAATCAGATGTGATATGAATAAAGAGTAACCGCCATTTTTCATTATTTTAAACATACCTTTGAGTGATGCAATAAAAAGTATTGGCAAAATTTCGTTTCATAAACATTTTTATTGCCAGGCAAAAGCAGTCAATCTACTTTCTGTACAGGCGTTTGAAAGATGTTTCAAAACACGAGGCTTGCGTACACTCAAATCAAGTGCCTTTTCAGGGCAGACCTTGTGTATAGTTCTATAGTTACTGTATATTTTATGCATCATTTACAAATATGTTCATTTTTATTTGTAAAGGGAGGCAAAGGTGATCAAGGTTTGGCTGGTCTACAAGGTCCTAAAGGTTATCCTGTGAGTATTTTTTATTGGTAACTCTGGATACCAGAGTTCATGAAAGAGAAGAATTCTGTATCTCATTTCTGGATAAAGTAGTTACCATACGTTTTGGTATTCGGTATCCACCTAGAACTAAATATTCATGTCTTTCACATTTACATGTCTTTCACATTACATGTCTTTCACATTTATAATATACAGTAGTACCAGACAATGTACTAGTTAAGTTGACAGAAATTCATGCCATCTACAGTATTAATTTAATAATTTTCCGCGGGTTTTCTGTGAAACTAATTATGCTAAATGTATTGTAAATGTTTGACTGAAATCTTCTTGTATCCAGTAGGAATGCAGGTGATTTACATCTTGTTGTTCAAAACAAAATTTTAGCGTCCTATGAATATTGGGACACCGCAAATTGCAAACCCTGCATGTTGCTGCTAGTTCTGACTTAACAATGGATCTCATATTTTCTCTTTGTTCTTCTTAGGGAAGTGTGGGACCACCTGGCGAACCAGGTGTCAATGGAAATCCTGGAGATCCGGTAAATTTCATTGTTTTACTAACATATCTATTTGTGTTAAGAATCATATGTACTGTTTAGTAAACGAGCAGGAGTGTCTTATTAGGTTTAAAGGCACGAGGGCGCAGCGCGAGTGGCTTTAGACCTAATAAAACACGACCTGCGAGTTTATTAAACGGCTTCAAACACGACTACAAATTCAATAGATATACGGCCTTATTAGTATTCTTTATATAAAGAATACAAATGAGGACACGACTACAATAGATGCTGCCTTAATAGTATTCGTTCTATAAAGAATTAGGAGTGTTTTATCAGGTTTAAAGCCACTGCACGTGACATATTATGGTTTCAGACATGATTTGCCAATAAGCTTATGAATTATTAACGAGTGTTTGAAGAACTTATAAACGTTTTTCCAACACTTTGATTCTCTGTCAAATCCATTTCGCGCATGAGTTCAGCCCCAGTCGAACGAAGACGAGAGTTGATGAAAGTTACAAGCCTTGCTCGCGTTTGACTGCCCAGTCTCGTTGACGCTGGTACACTTTCACTCAAATTTTAATGCGAGTTGATGAGAGTTTTGGCTATACGCACGTTGTAATATCTAGCCAATTCTCGTCAACTCTCATGCACACTCTCGTTTCTTAAGTCTTATTAATTCTCATCCTCATTTAAATGATCAAAGCTTTAGGATTTTGAGTAGCTTTCAAGATTAAGTTACATTTGCATTATTTTAGGGTGAGCCTGGTGGACGTGGTGAAGAAGGCAGTGGTGGCCCACAGGGACCTCCTGTAAGTACTTAGGAAAACCACTTGGTATTTGTACAGCGTACACAATAGTGGTAACTTCGAAAATGAATATTTCTATTATTATAGTTCTCGAATATATTTTGCTAAAAACAGTCGACATCTACAATATTAAAATTATTCATTTTTGGAGTGACCGTGATGATGAATTGTAATATAGTCGAATGCTACAATTGTTGTCAAAAACTGACATATCTCCAAAAAAATTGGAAAGGGGTAGCTTCAATGTTATGCCCAGAAAAATCTGATGTCTGTTTGAAAGACGCCACCTAGCGAGCAATTTAGTTATCTACAGTTCGCCACAAATCTGGATACGTGTGCTGCAACCGTATCCTGGGCTGGATACGTCCTGCAACCAGAACGTTTTGAAAACGATGACGTAAATCAATGAAATTTGAAATCCACCACACTAGAACCCACTCCACGCTGAGCAATCCCGGGTGTTGGTTGCCTTAATAAACAATTAATTATAGCACCTGTCTCGTTTTTGTGGATATTTGTGGATGGTGAAAAACGCAATTAATTCGGATATATGCCTATGCCTATGCCACCATATGTCTACTGTATGTGAAAATGTGAAAATGCGAAAATGCGAGGATATGAAAATTCTATACCATTGCCAACAACAACAACAGCATCAGCAGCAGTGACAACAAACAACATCAATGGCAGCAGTAACAACAAACAACAGCAGTAACAACAAACAACGGCAACGGCAGCAGTAACAACAAACAACAGCAACGGCAGTAGTAACAACAAACAACAGCAGTAACAACAAACAACGGCAACGGCAACAGTAACAACAAACAACATCAATGGCAGCAGTAACAACAAACAACAGTAGTAACAACAAACAACGGCAACGGCAACAGTAACAACAAACAACAGCAACGGCAGCAGTAACAACAAACAACAGCAGTAACAACAAACAACGGCAACAGTAACAACAAACAACATCAATGGCAGCAGTAACAACAAACAACAGCATCAGCAGCAAGCATGTGATTAAAAAAAGTTGTTTTATTATTTACTGGGTCTTAATAAAATACATGGATAGGAAACTAGCTGACGTGACCTAATGTTTCAATGGGATGATGGCGTTGAAACCTAGTTGCAAACCAAATTCTCAAAAACGGCACGTTTAGCGATAATACAGCTAGACATTTTAGTCAAAGAGCAAATAAATATAACTAGGCCATTCTACGATGAAATCTCTAAGTATTCCCGGTCAATTTTAGCAAATATTTCAAGCACTAAACAGTGAAAAATGCATCGCAAATTTCGTTAAAATTGGCAACGCCAATTTCGTAAAAAAATACAAAACAAAGACGAAAAACATTTACCTTGAATACTTTGTCGTGGCTTGGGCATGTCTTTAAAACAATTACACCAGTTTATGCTTCAATATTACTCTTTTAAAGCGGAAAATATAGCGAAACAACAAAAATGCCGAGAACTTTGGCAATACACGTGACGTCACAGATTGCAACTAGGTTTTAGACTGTGACGTCAGGAAGTTTCCTATCCAGTTATTTTACAATCTATGGTGAATGTAAGACCCTCACAGTATAAGGTGTGGCATCATGGGAGATCACAGGGCCCTCGTTCTATGTAAAGTCTGTTCAAACACGACATTTGGAACGCCACAGAAAGCCTGTCTTAAGGAACAACTAGAATACTAAGATATGCAGTGAACATCTAAGGTTGTGGGTAGCAACTTGGTGTTGATTATAACCAGTATAACTGAACCAGGGGCGGATCCAGGATTTTCAGTACGTTAGTCAAAGTTTTCGGATGTACAATCTAGTTTTGCGGGCGGCGAATGCGCGAGGCACCTAGGGGGGTCTGTCCCCCAGGAATAAGCAGTAACAACAAACAACAGTAGTAACAACAAACAACGGCAACGGCAGCAGTAACAACAAACAACAGCAACGGCAGTAGTAACAACAAACAACAGCAGTAACAACAAACAA
>CACRXK020011992.1:0-15635 GCA_902702795.2 Paramuricea clavata
CTTTTAAATATTTCATGCATAATATATGAAACCTATTTTTATTTTGATGTTTTTGGATAATTTAAGTACCTAATTTTCTGAAAATCGTCAAATGAGAATGGGCTTTTTTGTTTAAACATACTTTTTTCCAGCTTTTTTCATAGGGTGTCAGATTTCAAAAACGCAAAGTCGAAGGCAATGCTATTCCATGTGTAGATTTTGGCATGGCATGTCAAACTGAATCAGGGCAAAAATGTTTAAAAATTAAAAAAGCCCATTTTCATTTGGTGATTTTCAGAAAATTACGTACTTAAATTATACAAAAACATCAAAATAAAAATAGTTTTCATATATTGTGCATGAAATATTTAAAAGTTAAAAATTTTCCGCGCTTGTAGAACTGCGACAACAAACTATCGCTTGCTTGAATTCCATGTGTAGATTTCGGCATGTGCATGTCAAAAATAAGGGCAAAATAATGTTTAAAAATTTAAAAAGCCCATTATCATTTAGTGATTTTCAGAAAATTATGTACTTAAATTATACAAAAACATCAAAATAAAACTAGTTTTCATATATTGCGCATGAAATATTTAAAAGTTAAAAATTTTCCGCGCTTGTAAAACTGCGACAACAAACTACATCGCTTGCTTGCATTCGATATGGCATTGTGTAGACTTGGCATGCACATGTAAAAAATAAGCCAAAAAAATGTTTAAAAATTAAAAAAGCCCATTATCATTTGATGATTTTCAGAAAATTACGTACTTAAATTATCCAAAAACATCAAAATAAAGCTAGTTTTCATATATTGTGCGTGAAATATTTAAAAGTTAAAAAGTTTCCGCGCTTGTAAAACTGCGACAACAAACTATCGCTTGCTTGCATTCGTTATGGCATTGTGTAGATTTGGCATGCACATGTCAAAAATAAGGGCAAAAAAATGTTTAAAAATTAAAAAAGCCCATTATCATTTGGTGATTTTCAGAAAATTAGGTACTTGAATTATCCAAAAACATCAAAATAAAACTAGTTTTCATATATTGTGCATGAAATATTAAAAGTTAAAAATTTTCCGCGCTTGTAAAACTGCGACAACAAACTATCGCTTGCTTGTATTTCATGTGTAGATTTGGCATGCACATATCAAAAACAAGGCCAAAAAAATGTTTAAAAATTAAAAAAGCCCATTTTCATTTGGTGATTTTCAGAAAATTACGTACTTAAATTATACAAAAACATCAAAATAAAAATAGGTTTCATATATTGTGCATGAAATATTTAAAAGTTAAAAAATTTCCGCGCTTGTAAAACTGCGACAACAAACTATCGCTTGAAAAAAAGAACTTGCTGTTTTTATCAATTTATGGCGCTTCATCTGGTGGAACTTGACAAAAATACATGTGATTGAACATACCTGATTTCCAAACACACATTCCAGTTGCAGGTTTTACAACAACAGCCGTTTAAAAAAAACTTTGTCTTCGTCTTTTTTTTCATCTTATAAACGAACGAAGTTGTTTTGCAAAAACAATCGATCCTCGTGAGTGAGATCCCAGACTTATATCTTACACTACAACATTCCCCATATAATCAGCCGTGATTAAGAATCCGGAAAAAAGATTTTGTCTATAGTAATAGCACAGATCCCAAATCCATTGTGAATTCAGCTTGAATTGTACCTTTTAACGTAGTAATTTTAAAAAGAAGTCAAAACAAACATGCATGCCTGATCAAACCACATCGAATTCGAATAAAAATGAAAATATGCGGTGGGACCTGCATCACACATAGATCAGGGGCGCCATAGCCGTTTCACCGCCCGTGTTTTACAGCGCCCTGCCAATCCCTATCTCTAAGCCTAATCCCTATCTTAACCCTTACCCTTACCCTAACCCTTACCCTAACCCTAAACCCGACCCTAACTCCAACACTAATCACTATAACTAACTGATGACGTAATCTGTGATGCAAATTCTTCTACCCGGGGAAGTACCCAATACGGGCTACTGTAACAGAAACAATCATCAAACAATTCTATCAAACCACTGTAGTTGACAAGTTCCACGTGAGAGCTTGAGAAGTTTCCAGTTGAGAAGTTTAAAATAGTAAAAGCTATAGCTATCTAGAGTTAAATTTTTAAGTACTAGATAAAACATGAGCAGCCGATCTGTATCTGATATACAAACTCGAGCCGAAAATCGTACTTAAAAAACGACCCTTCTTACGAGTTCATTGGCGAAGTAATTTTAAAAATAAACATTGTCTAAGCCGAGAAAATCAATGCTGAAGTTTATGTAAATCACGACAAATCTTTATCGGATTTACAAACATTGATTAAACATTCATTTCTTTTGTATTTTCCTCGTGAATTATTAATGATTTTTTTAATAATTCTTATAAAACTCATTAATAATTTTTGAGGAAAATACAAAAGAAATGAATGTTAATCAATGTTTGTAAATCCCATAAAGATTTGACCTGATTTACATAAACTTCAGCTTCGATTTTCTCGGCTTAGACAATGGTTATTTTTAAAATTACTTCGCCAATGAACTCATAAGATGGGTCGTTTTATAAGCACGATAAAAGCATATAAGCACGATTCGCATCCGATCTTTATCTGATATACAAACTCTTGCCTTCGGCTCGAGTTTGTATATCAGATAAAGATCGGCTGCTCATGTTTTATCTAGTACATAAAGGATTATGTAATTAATTAAAATTTTCAATTAAATTTCATTGTTCAAAGTACTGACTTCAAGCGAAGTCGTCTCGATTAGCATCATCACAGTCACTATGAAGGATGAAATATTACCACTAATAAATGTCAGATAAATTCCTTCATCATCTTGATTGAAGAAACGTGCGCAACATGTTTTACATGTTCGTATACTAAACCACTTTCGCCTCCAGCTCTACCGTTTGGATATTCTTTACAAATTTTACTGACCTCATTGACAGTAAAGGGTTTTTCCACTACTGGATCATCAACAGCATTATGACTTTCGGTTTGGTATACAGCTATTTCAATTAAGGTTGTCCACGAGCAAAGCGGAAAAGTCGAATACGAGCGCGAAAGGCTGCTGGGAATTGCTTTGAAAATTAATTAATTTGTTAGCGATTCCCAGCAGCCTTTCGCGCTCGTATTCGACTTTTCCGCTTTGCTCGTGGACAACCGTAATTCATATAGCTGTCTACATATTAGCCTGAATTTCAGACGATCACTCGATGGAGTGACTGTCTGAAATTCGGGTTAGGTATACAGCTATTTCAATTAAGGCAGTCTTTCGCGCTCGTATTCGACTTTTCCGCTTTGCTCGGGGACAACCTTAATTGAAATAGCTGTATAATGATATGGTTTTCAACGAACGCCTTAAAGTTGTTGTTAAATGAAGGGTGATCTAAGGGAGTAAAAAGTCATCATGATCACGGTTTCTTCGCAGTACTTTCATAAAATTATCGCTTATATATAGCATCCTTATATTTAACTTTGAAAGCAAGGTGACTGGACGAGTGTGGCTTACCGCTTATAAATCCATATTCGCCTGCACTCCTTCGTAGTACCATGCACGAGCGGCCGTATTGCTGTCCTTTCAACGCCGTGTCGCCGTCCTTTCAATATGGTTCAAGATGTCGTTTGAATTTCTATTTTGGAATAGAGGTAGAGCCAGCATAGTTAAGAACATGAGAAACTTTAGACATAGCCCGTTCCACGCCTTCACTGCAGGTATCCTAATATCACTATGAGTATCTGGAATGTCTTCTAAACCTTGCCTGACTTTTGCTTCAAATAGCGGTTCAAAATCTTATCGTGTTTAATTGTATTCCACGCGATAATCCACATAAGGCTTTAGCCTTTGTGAATTTCCATTCCCTAAAACAGCCAAATTTAGTGAACATTAACTGGATTATGGTAGCTATGATAAATTTATGATTGCTTCTCTTTCTACAAGACACGTTTTCACTAAGTGACATTCGTCTGTTCTAATCATAATGCGATCAATCGCAGTAAGATATCCGTAGTCCTCCATTCGCCAAAAATGTTTCATTTGCATGGACCACTACTACACTAGTAGATGTTTGGGAGTTTGTGGATGCAAGAGAGTGATTTCCATAAGATCATGATCAGCCACAATTACGCCGCTCTCGCTCAATGAATTGCATGAAATGTTCTAGGTTCACCAATCTGTCAATATAATAAAGCACCCATAAGCACGACAGAACTTCTGTTTTGCATGTAACTGATCAATTTCGTCTTCAAACTCTTCAATATACGCTTCCTATATATGTCAACGCGCATGTAAATTGACGGCATATTTACAACAAATAAAGAACAGTCAGTTGCTAACACACCAGCAGCCATGATTCTATCAGACATGAAAACTGCGATAATGAATCAATATATATATATTTAGATGTGCCTAGTTTAAAAACAAACATCATCGCTGAATCGAGAGAAACAAGTTATGAGTTTTGTGGCCTCAAATGCGCGGAAAACCGTTTCTGTGTTGCAGTGAACTATAAGAAGAAGGCTGGGTGGAATGAATCGAACTGCCAATTGACGAATTCGACTGCACGAAAATTTGACAATATCTCCAGCGAAAAAGAACGAGTTTGGACGTTCATAAAAGTTAATGTGGACCGAAGTCAGGTGGTAAGCAAGTATTATATACTTTTCGCAAAATGTGTGGACAAAGAGTATAGATCCGGCCCCTGTTGATGTCAGAATCGATGTCACACTGTTATAAAATATTTTAATTCCAGAGTTTCTCAAAAATATTGTTTTCGGAAAAGACAAATCCAAAGATACAGTAAAGGAATTAAAGTCTCTGCAGTATATAGATCCAATTATTTAGTAACCCTTCATTTTGCTATGAAGTAAAATCCTTGGTTATTGTTAGCAGATCTATATGTATCCGTTTTTCTCTGTTGGGCATGAGGTTCTGAACGTTGTGTGTTCGTTTCTTTCATAATTTACATAAAACTGTTGTTTTCTACTATTTTTAAGCTTTTAATTATATGCGCGCTGGTTGACAAAAATGCAGATATAAAATAATAGTACAATAGGGACATTTGGTGGTTTGACATACAACTAAGGGGGAATTAGTATATTTAAATGTTGGTTTAAATATGAATCCACTATTGTACATAAAACAAAACTTGTCTGGTATTTAAACTTTGTCGGTCTCTAAAATGGATACCAGTATTTGTGCATGTGATCACGCAATGAATTTTTTGCAGGCATCCTGCAGAGGAGAAGTAAATGAATGTCAAAATGGTGGAACAATGATCTGGCATTCAGTTAAAACGTTCGGCTGTCTATGTGGGAAAGGGTACGAAGGAGAAATTTGTGAAAAAGGTAGAAAAATTAATACGAGTATAGTCATGCATATATATATATATATATATATCCGATATGAAGGCATACATATACTAATTGATAAAACGAGAAACACTCCGCTATTCCACATAATATTATAAACCAACAGTAAGACAAATTAAATCTGAGTATATACATAGCCACTCGGTAATAAGAACAGCAATTCAATATATTATCTAGGTATATATATATACTGTCTTTCAATTCTACCGGACAACTTCTAATTTGATTGACGATTTTATATGAACTATGCACATAAACTATTAACTTAATGCTTTTTGTTCTTCAAAGTAAAGTAACCTCATACGTGTTTGTTTCTGATACGCCTTTGTTCCATGAATCTATAGTGACTCTCTCGTTCATGATCAGTTATTCTTGTTTTTTCCGCTTTGTTCTTTATCCTGTCAAATCTACTGGGCATCTTTAGTCAGCATATATATGGTCATTGTTAAGATACCCTATGGTTTTATTGGTTGAATCCGTCTCACATGTATTATTATCAGGTGGTTTGTATATAACAAGTTTATTATTGCTTTTATACTGTATCTTACCAGATATTGATGAATGTTCCAATAAATTGGCTAACGAATGTGATATTAACGCCAACTGCACCAACACTGCAGGTTCATACAACTGTCAGTGCCACATTGGTTGGTCTGGAAAAGGAAAAAATTGTTCAGGTACAATAATTTTTGTGGCCGTTGCAATTGAAGAAGTTCTGCACACCTTTTTCCAATAATTTAATTCCATACATGTCGTGAGTATCATGTGATAAAAAGTATCCGTAACCCATGCATGGATACAATGCTCGTCTTTTTATTGAGAGACATTTCAATGAAGTTAATGCGCGAACTACTGGTTTGCAAGAATTCAGTAGAGCTACTCCACCCTTTCACGGTTGGTTCCAAGGCATTTGGTACAAAAGAAATTCATTCACCTCCCAAACGGCAGATCGAGCAGTAATATATACTGTACATCGAAGCCGCATTCTTAAATTAATTTTTAGATCGTTTGTCTGCGTTACTTACAAATTTTTGACTACTTCTTTCCAATATATCATTAACTATATGGAGAACAGGGAAGAGCCGTCCTTTGGGACAGCAATTAACGAGGCGAAAGTGCTTTTACAGGTAATTAGTTTAGCTCGAAAATGCGACATTATCACCCATTGTACATGCAATGAGTCTGTCATTTCGTAGGTGATAACCTTAATTTTGCTCCCATAATAATACTGAATACCTGATGAAGTATATCAAGAGGAGATTTTTTGTATGTTACGTAACACGCGCTCAAAACTAATGCGTATAATATATCACTTGAGGTTATAACTAAATTCAAAATTTCTATTTTTCGATACGTTTCTCAATTGGCAAACAAACTTAAAAAGTATGTTTAGTGCTTTATTTGTAAAATAATGCTAAAAGTAAAATGAAGAGATTTTAGATGATACGCCAAAGAGAATATGATGTCTGAAGTTCAGTAAGTTTTGCTTATATTGGCTGTAAATATGGCTTCAATTTTAAAGCATCATTGATAATTATATTTTAGTTGACAATTTTTGACTATTATTTATGTTTCTCAACCGGCAGATGCATTTAAAAAGTTGCTAATTGTATAAACTGGAGAGTAAAGCTAAAACAAAGTAATTTTGAGAGGGACGCCAAAAAGATTTTAGGTTTTGAACACTTTTCATTGCAAATACGTGACATTGAAAAAAATTGCCTCTCAATACAGTCCTTGGACTGGATCAAAATTAATTCACCTCAATTTAAATTAAATTACGTAGAGATTTATTCTTATGAGATGTCAATTGTAAATCTTTCAATTTTGACTGTGTAAGAATAGATTTCAAGTTCTCCTATATATCTTGATATATCTCCTATATATCCTCGGCTTTAGCTTCGAATTTGATCAAATTGCGCAAACTTGAAATCTAGTCCAGTCCTCACATATATATAGTTGGATTTGAAATATTACTTCAACCTTGCTTGGAACGATAGTATGGCTTGCTGGGCATGAAACTATTAGTATTCATTATAGTATATCAATTTCCCAAACCAAGCACAAAAGGGCAAGTGCGTTCAGCTTCATGAAAATTATCGGGGAGGTGGGCGGAATGAAAACCCTCCTAGATCCATAGATATCTTATATACACTAGATAGTGTATCTAATTATTCTGAAATTCAAGAATTGAAGCCGTGATTGCAGTCTCAGGTCGTTCCCATAAAATGAGAAGATTCGTATGTTTTCTATTTCTTAAACAGGGAACTTAAACATTAAGTTAACCCTATTCCAAATACGTTTTTAAACTATTGAAATCATGAAAGTTATTGTTGTTTTTAAGCGTTTATTACCAAGTGGGAACGACCAACATGGCCGCCATCTATTCAAATGGGGGTAACCGCTGGAATATTCTTGGCTTCAATTTAACTAAAAGAGATGCGCTATCTAGTGTATATAAGATATCTATGCCCAGATCCCGCCTCTTCCGCGGTGATATTCAGCATCTCTTTACGCCATTAGATATGCATGTTTTCATTCCGATGTAGATTTTTAACAAAGTCCCACTGTCAATTTAATTAAATTGGCTGCGCCTAGCTAGGATACTCATAAAACGTCAGAGCATGATAGTGTAAGAAGATCGTGTAATATTAAAATGACAGTAAGTTTTTTAATACTGTATCTCGGTAAAAGGGCCGCAAACCCAAATTATGATTTTTGTAGGTGCAATATACTAGGGAGATTCAAAACGGGAATGTATTATATCTTCAGAGTAACAAAACCACATCTTGACCAACTTCTTCAAGTATCAAAACGGGCAGATGCGATTCATTAGGGATCAGTCAATAATTAAAGGGAAGGGTGGGCTGGTGGAAAAAGAGGAGTGGTCAGATATTTTTGTGCATGGAAAAAGGGGGGGGGGGAACATTTTTGTGCAATACAAATACCTGACCCGCGTGATTCCATTGTGTCATTAAACGTACAGATAAAAAAAGGGAGCAGTAGAACTGTACTAACTCCAACACAACACCATTTATTAAACTGATTTCAACATAAACATGTACATTGGAACAGCCGTTGACTCTAAAAATATATAAATTAAGAAAACATGTATAAATGCATGATTAAATGTTGCTTCACTTTATCGAACTGGAAATTGCGTATGTGCCTTGGCGGGGGTTGTCAAATATAGTTGTATTGTCCTCAACGGGGGGCCAACAAAATGTTAAAATCTGATTTTTCATTTCCACCGCCCCCCTGTCATTAATGACCGGTCCCTTAAATGAACTTATGAATCAGTTCTCCATTGTTTTTATTTTCTAAAATTCACCAGATAATATCGATTTGATCTCGACCTGCCAGGCTTACAGTTCTTCCCTAAATTTTCACTGTCAGAACTGCCGGATTCGAGGTCGTTAGATGTATTGGAAATTAAATTCCAGCGATTATAGATATCTAAACATTATAGCGTTGCTTCTACGTATTCTGCTATATCAGTACTTTTATTTAACACACATATAATTCAAGCTATAGATAGTAATATTTTGATAATTTCAGACATTGATGAATGCTGCGAAGGCAACTTCACTTGTCATCCAAATGCAACTTGCATCAATACCCAGGGCTCATACAACTGTCAATGTAAAAACGGACTCGTGGGGGATGGAAAAGAGAACTGCACAGGTATAAATATTCTCTAAGTTTGAGTCAATCATTCAATCACTAAACGTTTCTAGGATGATTAGAAATCGTATGTTAAATTAATCTCAATGTCTTCAAATGTTGATGAAAGTAAGCAATAAAAAGTTTATACGACGTTCCATTCTGCCATTATATTATTTTTGGAGTAACTAAAAATGCAAAAAAAATATAGGTAGGATTCAACTATCTGAAAATTTTAAGGAGAATACGGACGTATTAGAGGCCCTGGATACAAATAATACATAATACAAAGGCCCTTTGCCTGGAGTTACTAGCGGGGGTCGGGGAAATTACATGAGCTTTTATACTAAAAATATAAAGGCGATCATGTAACAAAAATATGATATGGATTTAGTCAAAACAAAATATAGACAAAAATATAATCACATTCCAGAATATATTAATACAAACATACAGACAATTATTTACAATAAATACGACAAAATATATAAAACAAGTACGGAATAAGGTAAGAGAATTAACAGTATTATCAATGCCTGCTTTTGACAGGCAAAGACAGATATAGTTAAACATAGGGAAAAAATAATTAATGATATAGTGGTCGACAGTGCCAAGTGATGCCAATACGACATTAATGAACATATCAGGATTTTGCGCATCTCACTCGATAGAATTAATATTCTAACAGAGCTCGAGAAATATGCATATTATCATTTTGATAAAGTTCTTTTAAATAAGACAATAAAAAAATCTTTTCATGCATACCTTAACAATTTAATTACTTAATTAATTTGAGTAGTTTGACTTGAAATCAATTAAAACTAAGTTTTTATTTTTCAATGTTGATTAGATTCGTTTCTTAAATCAGTCATATTATCCGGAGAATTGAACGACCATCGTTTATTAAGATCATGGATTGGGCAAACCGTCACTGCGAAATTGTGTTGGCGTGCAACTAGAGATGGATGGGCAACCAGTACCTTCCATAGCAAATGTGACTACAAGAAACCGACAGTTACCATCATTAAAGTTGGTGAATTTACATTTGGTGGATTTGCTACCGCTTCTTGGGAAGGTGAGATGTAGCAACTTTTTAACCCTTTGTCGACGCATGTATATTTTTAGTTGACCTGAGTTGTCGCAATGAGTTAGCTGGAGACGTAAATTCGCGCAAATCTGGAAACAAGTTGAAACAACGTTGTTGTCATGTCAATGTGAAGATGTGTTTACACTGCTTGTTCCCAGTTGTTGTAAAGTTTGGAAAAAGTTGTTATTACCTTTATTCTATAAGGTTAATGACGGTAACTATCCTGCTATACAAGTTTTTTTCAACAACGTCAACTGAGGCTGTTTGTAATAAGTTGTTACCAGCGAAATTGTTGTCACCAACTTGTTAACAACTTGTTATGTGCAGACAAAGCAATGAGAACATATCTTACTGATAAACTGCGAGAAGTTTACGCGTGTGCAGAGGTGGTGAGAGTGTTGAGATATGCAAAATTGTTCTTTTGTTCAGTTTGTAAATCTGTAAACAGTACTCTTCATGATCATCTGGAACTATCTTTCTAGAAGAGTAAGCGTTACGCACTTGGCTGCTCTACATGTGATCGACTCGCACAAATGGCGAAGCTTTGCGGCTCTATAGTTATCTATGAGGCGCGGAATCGGACATTATTCTGAACTTATTATATAACATGCTAAATTCAAAATATATATGGCATATTTTACATACACAGTGATAATTTTCAAAAACTTGTGCTAAACTTATAAAGGCCATTCTAAACATCATCATATACATTCAGAACTTCTTGCATCGTGTTGTCAAATTATATAACTTATTCTAAACTTTTAAATAACATGCCAAAATTTTTTATAACATGCCAAACTTTAATTTTGCCGCGACCCATTTTACATCGTATTCCAAATTTTTATGAGACATGCTAAACTTTTATGACATGCTGAAAGCACTTTTATATCGTGTTGCATAATGCATTGCGGTCGCGTGCCTGCACAACCCGACAGATCATAGCCTGTGCCTGAGCTGAAAATCGGCAAATAAGTGGAAACCTTCGAAATGCGCTTTGTAAATTGTAATATTGCTCATGAAGCTAGGAACTTATTGGACAATTTCGACGATCGATATAGTTTGGCAATCTAGAGGCAGTTGATGCAATCGACATCAACAACAACGCAACCTGCTCCAGAAGGCGACAAACAAAGAAGTGTGACGGTCGTAGGCCCATAACGTTATCGTTCCATGTTTCGCGCAAAAATATAGGTTAGAGTTAAGGGTTAGGTATTAGGGGTTAGGTTAGGGTTAGGTTAGGGGTTAGGGTTAGGGTTAGGTTTAAGGTTAGGGTGTGTATATATGTGTATGGAGGTATCTAGTTAACTTTTCAGTACACTATAATAACCATTACATAACGTTTACTATTTTGGTGAGCGAAACATGGAACGATTACCTACAAATGCGAGTAATATAAGGCCATTCCATTTAATATCCACACCCTCCGGTTGACGAGATTTTCCGAAAGGGGTCTGAAATTCTGAGGGGTTGCTAAGTTCAAATTTCTGAGGGGGTTATAAAAGGACAATTTCTGAAGGGGTCAACTTTTTTTAAATTTTCAAGGGGGGAGAGGAAGATACTACCTGTTGACGATAATTTCCAAGGGGTGGCAATAAATTTCCGAAAATTTCTGAGGGGGGTGAATAAATCAGTCGAAAATTTCCGAGGTGGTCTATCGTAATTGAACCACGTCAACAGGTATTTCCGAGTACCCTGGATTCCAGAGCCTTCAGTAAATAATAAATTGAAACGTCGTGAAGGCTCTGGTTGAACGGAAGGATTCTTAATATGATTAAACCGCGCCAATCACAAAACAGAATTAGTGGTTTTAGTACAGATACTGTACAGATCAAAGGTACAGATTCTGTACCAAAACCACTAATTCTGTTTTGTAATTGGCACGGTTTAATCAAATTAAGAATCCTTCCGTTCAACCAGAGCCTTCACGACGTTTCAATTTATTATTTACTGAAGGCTCTGGAATCCAGGGTAATTTCCGAGGGCCTTGAGAAAAATCGTAAATTTCCGAGGTTTTTTTACAAAAAACAGCGAATTTCTGAGGATGTCTCCCGAAAAGTCGTTTCCGAAAGTGTCTACAATCAGTAACCTTTAGTCAACAGGGGGGTGTGGATATTAAATGGCCTTATATTACTCACATTTGTACTTTAATATGGGCCTACGACCGTCACACTTCTTTCTCTGTCGCCTTCTGGAGCAGGTTGCGTTGTTGTTGATGTTGATTGCATCAACTGCCTCTAGATTGCCAAACTATATCGATCGTCGAAATTGTCCAATAAGTTCCTAGCTTCATGAGCAATATTACAATTTACAATTTACAAAGCGCAGTTCGAAGGTTTCCACTTATTTGCCGATTTTCAGCTCAGGCACAGGCTATGATTTGTCGGGTTGTGCAGGCATGCGACCGCAATGCATTATGCAACACGATATAAAAGTGCTTTCAGCATATCATAAAAGTTTAGCATGTCTCATAAAAATTTGGAATACGTTGTAAAATGGGTCGCGGCAAAATTAAAGTTTGGCATGTTATAAAAAACTTTGGCATGTTATTTAAAAGTTTAGAATAAGTTATACAATTTGACAACACGATGCAAGAAGTTCTGAATGTATATGATGATGTTTAGAATGGCCTTTATAAGTTTAGCACAAGTTTTTGAAAATTATCACTGTGTATGTTATATAATAAGTTCAGAATAATGTCCAATTCCGCGCCTCATAGTTATCCGCATCCTCAAGACTGAAATCAAATAATTCGTATAAAAGTTCTATTCATTATTTGTAAACATTGAACATAAGAAAAAGGCTACAAAATTATCTGATTCACCACTGACACAACTTGATGCGAACATGACAAAATCCGAGACCTAATGTTGCACCGATATGACGATGGATCCTTTTCCACAGCACTTAGAAATGGAGCTTTTTTACCCCAGTCTTTATTAATTTTTTTCTTGTACACAGCAGCACCAGTATACTTGGTTCGTTCGGGTTGTTCCTGTAAAAGTTCGTTAATAGGAAACAGAATGGGAGTCGTCGTCATCAGCATTCTTCCCTTTTCCCGCCAAATTGATTTTGCATGCAACCTGTACGGAAATAGCCAGGCTAATTTTGCCAAAAGTTTAAATTTGAACTCAAACATCATAATATTTAATTTTATTACTAATGTTAAATATACATAAAAATATTACTCGACTGTGATTAGTTGATTTCAGTGCGGTTAATTCCAAACAACAGTGCAATTTTCTGCAATCACAGTGCAATTTTCTGCAATCACAGTACAAAAATGTGTAAAAACTGATCTGATTGGGCGAAAAGCAATGTGACGGTAAAATCAACCAATCTGTTTAAAGCAGTTTAGTTTAAAGAAGTAACGGTCACAGATTGCTTCAAAACAAAAACAAATACGGCGCTGCCCTACATAAAGTAAAAGTTGTCTTCGGTTGGAAAATATGGCTTTAAATTTTTTTAAATGGAAAAGCCTTTGCCTTAAACAAGACTAACGAAACTTACATAGTTGAGTGGAATTTTCAATCAAATAGCGTTGTATCGTGTGATCGGGTATAACAAGTTAGAACTACAATTGTCTAGAACATTTTGAGGTAAATTATTAATAAGTAATAGCATGATTTCTCGTGAAATTTGGATAAACATGCACTCGCGTGAGTTTTTCAAAGACCTCAAATAGCACTCGTTCTTCGGATTCGTGCTATTTCAAGGTCTTGGAAAAACTCACTCGTGCATGTTATATCCAAATTGCACTCGAAATCGTAATATTACTTTTACTTACAGTATATATGCAAAATATATAATAATTTAACAAAGTCGAGAGACATGCACGCATTATATTTACTAACGATCGAAGTAGCCATGCATACTTATTCAATAGTTTGCAGTTTGCATACTTATTCAATAGTCTGCATTACCGATTATACTGACCATTAAACTATACTTTAAATTTCGTATTGCAAGATTTACTGTGTTTTGCAGCTAATGCTTTAAATTAATAGCCGGTTGTAGCAGCATTAACTACAAAAAATTGATTGTATTGTTCGATTCTGTTGCACATGTAACACATGTTGCACAAGCCAGTATCCTTAATGTTTAACTTTAGAACAACGTATAGGTAAAATTAAAAGCATGAAAGATATACCACATTTTCTTTCACTAGCGAAAGACTTTAAAACATCAAAATATGCTGCGATACAGCATGCCTTCTGACTTCGGTGTGTATTAAATGACACTGTATAGTGCTTGGGCATCGTTGTAATTACGGGTTTTATTATCTGAACTGACGTATCGCTTAATAAAAATTGCTAAAAACTGTCATATGTTTTGTTAATTTCCTTTCCCTGATCCGTAAGACAACACAGGGCATTAGAATAAAGTCTGAATCGCGATATTACACTTCTTTGCGCGACCACGTTGCGAAAGCGCAGCGTATTCGGGATCATAGAAGGGTAAATCGCGTCCCCGGAAGAAATATTTGGCAATGCAAAAACGAAATCTGTACGATTTTCGCATTAATTATTAGTATATCGTTTTCTTTCAAAAATTAAGTCATTCTATAATTTTTGCGAAACCTCTTAGTGGCTTCGCAGACATATTCACAAAGCCGTACTAAATAGATCCTTTGGACTGAAGTATTGTTACGCTCATTACAGTCAATTTCAGCTGACTTTTCATCGTAAGATTCCGAACTTCGTTCCGAACTTCGCAAATTCGTTGCCAAGTTCAAAAGTTCATAATGAAATTCACAAACAGGTTTGTAAACAAAGCCTCTGATTGGCTATTAAATCAAACCAGCCAATCAAATGCCCAGTTTACAAACCTGTTTGTGAATTTTATTATGAACTTTTGAACTTGGCAACGAATTTGCGAAGTTCGGAATCTTACGATGAAAAGTCAGCTGAAATTGACTGTAAATAATCCAAACGCGTAGAAGCTTGGGCGCGAGGTAGTTTTGTGCCCAACAAAAAAATTCGACACCCATGATCCGTGGTCTTCCAGAGTAAAGTTTTACACTTGTAAATTTGAAGAAGTTCTCTAACAAAAAAAAGGTGTCAGAATAACACATTTGGAATTGATTCAACTCTTCAAAAGTTACAGTGTAATGTTGATGAAGGTTATTGTAGATGAAAATTCACGAATGAAAACTGTTACCTTTTCTAGACCTAACCAGAAACAGATTGCGAAAAATGCAGCTTTAGGTCCCTGGCAGGAGTCGGCAGAGCTGCAAAATTACCACTAAAAAGGAATTACAATTACAATTAAATAATTAAAAAGGAATTACAATTACAATTACAATTACTTGCTTTAAAATGTAATAAATTCCTGATTACAATTACTTGTTCTAAAATGTAAATAAGTACAATAAAAAAATTACTCCGGAAAAAAGGAATTAATTACAAATTCCTTTACCGGCAAATTGTTACTATATACAGGGTGTATCAAAATAAACGCAATTCATCTTTTGTGCTTAATAACTTTCGAAATACTATTTCTAGTTAAACGCTTTTAGGCTTACTT
>CACRXK020011994.1:0-15631 GCA_902702795.2 Paramuricea clavata
GGGGGGGGGGAGTTGGAAAGTTCTGAAAAGTGATGGATATTAGCAAAAGGGGGGTGTCTGATTTAAAAAGGATTTGTAAGATTTGCAAGCTTCAACCTGTCAATTTTGCTGTCTGAAACAGCTGTCGTTAAGGGGGGCAGACTAAGAAAGTTCTGAAAAGTGATGGACATTAGCAAAAGGGGGGTGTCTGATTTAAAAAGGATTTGTAAGATTTGCAAGCTTCAACCTGTCAATTTTGCTGTCTGAAACAGCTGTCTTTAAAGGGGGTGGGGGAGGGGGGTGGGAAAGTTCTGAAAAGTGGGGGACATTAGCAAAGGGGGTGGGGCAATTAAAAAGAATTTGTGGATAAACATTTCGAGTGGAAACAACTGGCCTCTGTAGCTCAGTTGGTTAGAACACTGCACCGGAATTGCAGAGCGCTAGGTTCGATTCCTGTCAGAGGACCTATGTCTGGCAACTGCTCCTGGTTAAATCTAATAAATGTATGTTCATGCTTCTTTCAGTTCCTCTCGCACCTCAAAATGTTACAGTATGGCCATTGTCCTCCACGAGTCTCTCGCTAAAGTGGTCAAAACCTTCAAAAAACCCAAAAAGTGGTTCAATACTTGGCTATAGCGTTGTTCTACTTGATCTAGTCACTGGTACATCGCACAATTTCACAAACTATACCGAAAAGTACGCTTTGATAAATGATTTAAAAGAATATCACAATTATTCAGTGAAAGTCGCAGCTTTTACAGCCGTTGGTCAGGGAATGTTTACTCCTTGGATTCGTACAAGAACTTTAGAAGATGGTAAGTGTCGTAGTGGATGATTTTCAGTGTCGTATTAGATACGCAAATTTATATACATTCTTAAACCCACCTGACCAGAAGCAATTGCAAAAAATGCAACTTTAGGTCCTTGGCCAGGAATTGAATCTGCGGCCTCGATTCCTGCCAGACGGTCTAAAGTTATATTTGTCGCAATTTCCCTTGTTTAGGTCCAATAATGTATATAAATTTGCGTTCAAATATTTGAGTAATCCATTTACAAAAACCATCTATCTCTGCATCTAAAGCATCTACATCTATTCTGGCAATTGAGTGAGATGCCCCAAGATCTCTGTATTGTATATTAATAATTAATAATTTATGTAGCAGATTTTTTCTGGTGAAATGATCAAATGCGTCTCGTAGTGCTCGTATACTGATCTTTTAAATATATGCTCAGTTGTGGGTTTTTTACAGCATCAGATCAATTTAATATAGGATACGTACAACACCTTTTTACCCCCTTTGTATGATCTAAGTACCTAACCACGTTTTAACTCCATAGTGAAACATATAATATCACTTTATTGTTAGCCATATTCAATAACACGCACTACAGTCTACATCCGCATGATGTAACCGTGCTTAACCCAGCAGCGTGCTTAGCCCACAACATGTACCACTACTGTCTGATCTAACTGTACTTTCCAAACAAAATGAAATATTTCTAAGGTAGCGCTCGTTCAGGTACACACACTATCTCTGCATGATCAAACTATGTTTAACACTAATCCATGAGGATATGCACTAATCCACGTTTTGTTCCCTTTCATAGTCCCCTCTGGTGTTCCAGAAAATCTCACCGTTACAGAAACTTCTAGCTTTTCGCTTCTGGTTACTTGGACAGCAATACCGAAAGTAGATAGGAACGGTGTTATCCTGGGTTATGTTTTGACAATCCTTGATCATCTGACAAGTCAGAATGAGACTGTGATACTGAATGGATTTAACCAGTTCATCTATAAGAAGAATGATATTAAGAAGTATTACAGTTATTTAATAACCATTGCTGGTCGAACATCTGTTGGTGTTGGTGTTAGTAGTGAGGAGAGCTCGGTTGAAATCTCAAACTTAGGAAAAGGTGAGTGACTCTTTTATCTTGATGGCGGTGGTAGGTATTGGAATTTTGACGGTGAATATGATGATGGTGATGATAGTAGCGATCATGAAAATAATGATGATGGTGGTGATGGCGGGTGGTGGTGGTGATGGTGATGGTGATGATGGTAATGGTGATGATGGTAATGATAATGTTCGTTGTGGTAATCGTGGTGGTGATGGTGATGATGGTAATGGTGATGGTGGTGGCGATGGTGATGGTGGTGGTGATGGTGATGGTGGTGGTGGTGGTGATGGTGATGATGGTAATGGTGATGGTGGTGGCGATGGTGATGGTGGTGGTGATGGTGGTGGTGATGGTGATGATGGTAATGATGATGGTGGTTGTGGTGATTACGGTAGTGATGGTGATGATGGTAATGATGATGGTGGTTGTGGTGACGGCGATGACAGTGGTTGTGATGATGGTTTTGGTTGTAGTTGTTGTAGTGATGATGGTGTTGATGTGATGATGGTGCTGATAGTATAGTGGTTGTGGTGATAATGATGGTGATGCTGATGTGGTGGTGATTGTTGTGGTGATGATGATGGTATTGTTGATTATACTGCAATGATAGTGGTGATTATAATTGTGGTGACTATGATAATTGATTAATTGTGATATGATTTCTAGCAGTTTTACTTTAATATATTCATTTGTCATATAATTAAAATGCTTTAAATTTTGATTCTTAAAGCTCAATTTCTTTTATAGTACCTCCTCCTCCACCACAGAACATCTCAGTGACAGCCATCTCATCTACATCGCTCAGGGTGACATGGTCTGTTGTTATGCTTGAGCACTTTCATGATGTTCTACAGTATTATGTAATCCATCTCAAGGATGTGTTTGAGAACACTACGCAATATTTTTCCCCTCGTTTTAATACGACACAGTTCGTTTTCGAGATGGATGGATTGAAGAAATACTATAAGTATGTCGTCAGTATGGCAGTGCTGTCCACAGGTGGTACCAGCGAATACAGTCCGTGGATTGGAGTTACTACTTTGGAAGACAGTAAGATATACCAATTATAATTCCGACCTTAAAGCCGAGAGGATTTTTTTATCAAAGTTGTGAATTTCCTGCATTTAGAAATTGAACATTTTGTAATGCGCTTTTATTACTTTTTACAACTTCATCCTCCTTGTTGTGAAACAACGTTTGCTCTGTATCACAAGCATGAATGAATTGGTGTTGTTCCTATTGATATATATACACATTATCAATGTAACAACAAACTGTTCCGGATAATATAAGTTGATTGTAATTGCCTGTGCAAGAATGAAATAAAGTATGAAAAGAAATAAAATCCTCATGGCTAATTTTGAAATATTTCCTTTCCAGCACCTTCCTTTGCACCAAGGTATCTGTTTCTAAAGTTGTCCCAAACACTGACCTACAGCTTGGTATGGTCACCATTAAACCGCACTGGATGGTGTGGTGAGCCTAAAGGCTACAGTGTATCCTATGGCTTACAAAACATATCCACAGTAAACTACACTACCGTGAATGTCTCACATATAACGGACCAATTCTGGTTGGCCAAAAATTTGACACGTTTTGTCGACTATAAAGCGTATGTGGCAGCATTTACAACCGTTGGCGTTGGACCGAGAGTTTGGCGAAGATTTTATTTGAATGACGGTGAGTCTGAATCCTGATGGTACTGGCGCATGTGTTTTTCATCTTTGCATAAGGCACATCTTTCGATTCCCGCAATATACAATACGTGTATCAAACAGGGGCGGATCTAGCCTCGTCTGCAAGAAGAAGTGTAGGTTTTCCATGGGGTGGTGCATGAGAGAGCCTTACTGCCCACTTTCCTCTGTAGTCTGTAACCCAACATTACCATTATTTGAGATGGCCAAATCTGCATGTTCGCCGTTCTGTTACGTTTTACATTATCTTTTGTTTATACTGTTTATATCGGCTTTTTATCACGTATGCGCGTGACTGGACAGTTGCGAATACGGGCATTTAGAAAGTTTTTTTTATAGTTTAGGTTTCCTGCCTTACCCTCTGTAGTGTCACTGGACCAATTAGAGATGGAACGTTTAGTTTAGATTTCCTTCTTTTTGTATTGCGTTTTGTATTGAAAGTCTTGCAATTGTCTAATGTCTTTACAGTGCCTACAAGTTCTCCAGAGATTCAATCCATTAAAACGATCAATTCAACAACTCTGAAATTACAATGGTCTCGCATTCCAAAGAAGCACGGTATAGCAGAAGGATATGCAATACGGGTTCAGTGTCTTGCCTGTCGCGGAATATTTGCAGAACCGAAGACATTTTATATTTCTGCTCGCTCTCATCATGCCATACTTAGTGGATTGAGAATTTACAGCAACTACAGTGCGGAAATTGCTGCGTATAACAAGTTTGGAGAGGGAAACTTCGGTTATCCTGCGTTTGCTAGAACAGACGAATCTGGTAGGCTACTAGGCTTTAATAAACTTCATTAGTTGATTGATCGACCAGCTGTATTACAAAGGCGGATCTAGCCTCATCTGCAAGGAGAGGTACAGGTTTTCCTTGAGGTGGTGCATGAGGGAGCCTTACTGCCCAATCTCATCTGAAGTCCGCAATGCTACTATCTCAACATTACCATTATTTGAGATGGGTCAATCTGATGCCTGATTTGGAGTTTTAGAAATATTATAGGTCTACACTCAACTCGGGTTATCCAATCCACATAAGGATAACAAGTTGGGAAACTGGTTTTAAAGCAAGATGCTAACCCGATGGCAATCACAGCCAGTTGCGTGTCCGCTGAGGTAGCATGCAGTGCCGTGATGCGAGCCCGCGTATACATCAGTGAAGAAATGGGAAAGTATGAGAATTTTTTTGTTCACCATTTTACCATTCGTGGTACAGTACACATAGTCCACAATGGCAATTTCATTGCCAAGATCCAGCCTCACTGTCCCTCCCCCTCCTGAAAGTCGAGGGCTTCTCATGGACCCCAGGCGATAGCTAATGAGAATTCATGCTTATTTTAGCTCCAAAAGCAGCACCAGAAAATGTGTCTTCATTTAGCACGGGTCCAAACAATCTAACAGTATTCTGGTTGGGTTTGAACAATACTTGGGGAGAAATAAAATACTACCGTGTCCACCTCTACACAACATCAAGGAAAATGGGAGTTTTGAATACAGAGAAGAATTACCTTACTTTTACTGGACTGAACAAAAGCACGGTGTACGAGTTTGAAGTTCAAGGAGCGACAAGCAAAGGCGAGGGTCCTCTCTCGGTCCAAACCAGTGGTCGAACTCTTTTTGGAGGTATAGAATATTTCAGCATCAATTACATTCTATTATATAAAAAGATTAAACCACATTTACCGCCTGGAATAACTGAAGAGCTAAGCATTCACGTGTAGAAATATGAAGTATGATAAACAAAAAAGTGATTAATATCCATATCATTAATAGGTCAGGGAACATTGTTTCCTAGCCATGTTTCGTGAGGGTGGACAACCAAAGAAACGTTAAGCAGACTTGCTACAAGAACAAAAATCTCACATCTTGTAGCAAGTCTGCCAACAAGTCGTCAACAAGTTGTGTTCGCACTGCTTGTCCCAAGTTGTCAACAAGTTTGGAACAAGCTGTTAACAACTTGCGACAACCTTGTTGATATTATCAGACTTGTTGCAAGGTTATGTCGTCAACCTTGTAACATTCTTGTTATATCATGACTGTATCAGACTTGTTAGAACAACCTTGTAACAAGACTGATAATGCCATCAAGCTTGTTACAAGTTGTTAACAGCCTGTTCCAAACTTGTTACAACATCTAGGAACAAGCAGTAAGAACACAACTTGTCGACAGCTTGTGAACAGATTTGTAACAACATGTTTGCAGACTTATATTAACTGTGGTAGAAGAACACACAGAGTAACATTTTTTCCTAATAAAAAATAAACTGTTATTTTTCAGATCCTCAAGTTTGTCTTTCAAATATTTCTCTTTTCGACGTCACTTCAAAGAGTGTGGAGATCACGTGGCAAGCTTTGAATTCGGACCTAGTCCCTGGCGGCCTCGCATCTTACGAGATTCTCTACCGAATTGATCACGTGAGATTTTCACGTGACGTGCATGTGACAAACACGAGGTCTACCCACACTGCTTTTCGTCTTGGGGGACTGGAGGAGAGTATGACTTACTGGATATCTGTAAGGGCGTCTATTGATGCATCCGTTAGGAATTATGAGATTCCGCAATGTCCTGAATATAATATGACCACAAAGGATGACGGTAAGGGAAATAAAAGGCTGGTACACACGTAAAAATCTCACATCTTGTCGTGTTCGCCCCAGGCTTGTAGCAAGCTTGTAAACAGGTTGTGACAACGCTGCTATTCTATCAAGTTACTGCAAGGTTGGCACTCACAACTTGTTGACAAGTTGTTGAATTGCAAGAAGATAACAAGTTTGTTGAGATCAACAACTTTGCAGCAACTTGTGGACAAGCCGCTATCAACAACAATTTTGTATCGTGGAAAGTTGTTGTAACAAGTTTGGAACAAGCTGTGAACAACTCGTCACAAGCTTGATGGCATTATCAGACTTGGTACAAGGTTGTTCTATCAAGTCTGATACAATCATGATATAACAAGAATGTTACAAGGTTGACGACACAAGGTTGTAACAATATTGTTACATCATGACTGTATCGGACTTGTTGGAACGACCTTGCAACAAATCTGATAATATCAACAAGATTGTTACAAGTTGTTCACAGCTTGTTCCAAACTCGTTGACAACTTGGGACAGGCAGTGCGAACACAACTTGTTGACGGTTTGTTGGCAGACTTGCTACAAGATGTGATATTTTTGCGTGTGTATACGTGTAATTAATTTATGGTTGTAAGCTTGGTTAAGTTATTTATGTGCTGACATAATTTCACTTCATGTTTAGTTCCCGATGCACCACCTTTAGAGGTTTTCGAAGGCTCGGTTACATCCACTAGCGTCACAGTAAGGTGGAAAGCCATACCATTCGCCCACATGAATGGCATATTACTGGGTTACCGTCTGAATTACTCCATGACAACCCGGAGTCCCATCTCTAGAATCAAGAAAGACATTAGCAGAAACGACAACCAAGTATACAGCGTCACTGTTGGCCCTGATAAAAACAGTTATATTATCGAAAGTTTAAAGATGTTTACAAAATACTCGATAACAATTGCTGGTTACAATGAACAGGGTGTTGGACCTTATAGTCAATTTGTGAATATCTTAACTGCAGAGGATCGTATGTGAAAATATTTTACAAATTTGCTCTAATGCTTTAGCAGTCCTTGCAATTTTAAAAAAATATCTTAGACAAAAAAATTGCGAAGTCGATATTTTACAATTCGGCAGCAATTTTCCCCCATAATAACTATCTTAATAAATTATTAGAAACATTATTAGATCATTAATAGATCGTTAGATTTATAGATTATCATTATTGAAGATTAATAGATTATTAGAAGATTAATAGATTATTTGAAACTTGAAATACTGATGTATTTTAAATGAAAGGAAATTCACTTGGATGTCTTCAATAGATTCCTTTACAGCATATAGTAAAATGTTTTAAAATAACCACTGGCAAAAAATGTCCGTCGATAGTTGAACATCTCTAATACGATTACTTTCCAATGTCCGGATACATTTTCAATATCCGCCATTTTTGAGGTACTGTCTTCCCACGTCGGAGAATCCAGAGAATCTAAACAATGTGAATAGCAAAGTTGTAACTATACCATTAAGGTGCAGACACACCGGACGCGATTCGCAACGCGACGCGATTTTTTAGTTTTTGAAGTAATATATGAACAACTAGAGCGAGTGTTTCACCGGGATATCCAAACACGAGAAAACAATTGAATCGAAACGTAACAGAATATTTTCGTTTGCTGATTTGAATGGAATTCTTAACCAAGCATAACGTAATTAGGAATTCTATTCAAGTAATTTTGCATGCGTAATTAAGATATTTGATGAAAACACTAGTGACTTTCATCAAGTATCCAAATGGCATCTTGTGATCAAATAAGTGATTATCATTGGCTGAATTGCTCATGAATTATTAATGAATTTGAGAAAGTTAATAAAACAGCCAGTGAGAGCAAATTTTGAAAGATATGTAGACCAAATAACTCAATATGTTATACCGCTTCTAAATATTTGGAAAATTTAAACTAGAATCCAAGTTATTGGTCAGCGAAAATCGAAAAATCGCGTCGCGTTGTCGAATCGCGTCCGGTGTGTCTGGACCTTAAGAGACACAACCATGCTGATAAAAAATCGCTTTTCACGATGCGCACACTCTCGGACTTGGGAGAGGCAATACCCCCAAAATGGCGGAAAAACACACCCTGTGTGCACAACATTAAATACATTTAAAAATATCTCTATTCTAGTGCCGTCACGTGCCCCGACAAATCTTCGCGTCGTCAATCGAACATCTTCAACAAGCTTACAGCTATCGTGGGATCCAGTTCCCCAGGACTACATACACGGCATTCTGTCTGGTTACACAGTGCGTTATCAAGCAATTGAAGAGGGCGCCGGGGTTAAAATAACAGAAAGTCGGTTTTCCACATTGAATGTACCCGCTCATGTTAATTCGGTGGAAATACGTAACTTGGCGTCTTACACTCGATACAAGTTGACCATGTTCGCCAAGACAAAAGTCGGCAATGGAGTCTTTAGTAAGGCTGTTGTTGGAGGTATGTTAAAGCCCGTTTGCACTTGCAATTTTGGCTGCGATTTTAGGTGCGATTTTCTTCTCCTGATTTATGTGAACGAGTGGATGAGTTAGGCATGTTTAGATTAGGGTGCATATACTCCGAGCATTCATAACTAGTTAACTTGTTTGCAGACCTATAACAACTTGTGCGTTTTTATGTGTATAACAAGTTGGTGTTAACAAGCTGGTAACATGTTGTTACAAATCTGTTCACAAGCTATCGACAAGTTTTGTAAGCACTGCTTGTTTTCAGTTATTGTAACAAGTTTGGAACAAGCTGTTAACAACCTGTAACAAGCTCGATGGCATTATCAGACTTGTTACAAGGTTGTTCTAACAAGTCCGATGCAATAATGATATAACAAGAATGTTACAAGGTTGACGACATAACGTTGTAACAATATTGTTATTTCATGACTGTATCAGACTTGTTGGAACAATCTTGCAACAAGTCTGATAATATCAAAAGGTTGTTACAAGTTATTAACAGCTTGTTCCAAACTTGTTGACAACTTGGGACAAGCAGTGCGAACACAACATGTTGACGGCTTAATTGTTGTTTGATTACAAACCTCCCTGAATTTCAGACACCTGCAGATGTCACGTGAACATGTCAACAAACTGGTGGAAAATAAAACCATACATTGATCTGACGGAGGACTCAAAATTAGCTGGAGTGTTCCCTGTTGTATTACATAATATGGTCACATCCTGTTGCCAGTCTTGTGGGACACATAGAACCACAAAAGTCGAGTTTTTGACGAAGGATAGTGTCAGGAATTCGCTTGAAGATGTACGCAATGGTATAAGTGAAAGTGACCTAAGTTTTCCAGTGTATGGTAGTTCAGACCAGGAGACGTATGGTGCCTTGTATGGTTATGTACCAGTCATAAATTCACCTGGCGAAGCATATGTGGTAAATCGTGAACCCGTCAAAACGTCTACAGATATATTGGTTACACTGATATTTAGCTGCTGGCCTTTGCTTATATTGAGCTTGGTGTTTTCTATACTGGCTGGTTTTGTCATATGGTTTCTGGTAAGTCTAGTTCTTGGTTTGCACTTGACGTCATGGCTGTCATGTTGGAGGACCGCTAACAATTAGCTTTCCGACGTTGATGAGTGGACTGGAACGAGTGTTAAAAAGTGCCCAAATTAAGAAATAAACCAAATCACTAAAAAGACCACCTCAAAATTACTGAGTATACATAGTTTGAAGACATTTACATGAATACCCTTCGAATAATAAGCTTTCGAAAATCGCAATATTTACAGTATGAAATGTACTGTAATTTTTGTTTTTGGGACGCGCGTCCCAAAAACAGTCTTTTAAATAATATCAGTAATTTCACAATTTTCGAAAGCTTATTATTCGAAGGGTATTTATGTAAACGTCTTCAAACTTTATATACTTAGTAATATTTTGAGGTGGTCTTTTTAGTGATTTGGTTCATTTCCTAATTTGGGCACTTTTTAACACTCGTCCCCAGTCCTCTCATCATAAATTGCTATACTGGGAGATTATAAACCAGGAAAATTTAAATTTGTAGTTTGACGGCTAGTCAACTCTTTTTAACAAAAACAAGTCTTTTTAACTTTGCTATGAAAGTTGCTTCGATGACATTTCATACCACGCTATTTGGGTTCGGATCAGTCATGTATTCATCACAGTGTTAGCCCTGAGACCTTCCTGTCAGCTAAGTTCCTCGACCATTAAGCATGTAGGCGACAGTAAACAAACTCGTTGAACCAAATGATTGCAGAAGAACTCTTTTCGTTTATTATCCATCATATCATTGTATGAACAATAATACAGTTTAAGGATTGCGGTTAACACATGTTTAAGACCCATTGGACGACTTGCGCTTTAGACTAAATTTTAATCTAAGTAAGAACAACGAAATCTATCACCACAGCTAGAAAGAGCGTCTTGGAATTAGTAATATTACAAAGGGTTGGTTGCGAAATGTTGTAAAATACGGAAATATAGCCTTTCAAAGTTGGCAAATTTGTTTTCTTTTGTATTACGTGCGTGAATTGGTAACTAAATTAGTTACCAATTTCCGCACGTAATAGAAATGTATACAAATTTGCCAACTTCGCAGGGCTATATTTTCCGTATTTTACAACATTTTGCAACCAAACTTTGCAGTTTTTCTAATTTTGATAACTTCTTTCCGAAAATATCCTTTGTTATTCCCAGATTAAAAATTTTTCTAAAGCGCAAGTCGTCCATTCCAAGTAGCAGTTGTCCAAGTTTGAAATGTATAAGCGTTGTATACAAGACGTGATAATCTGTATTTTGCCGTTGTAAATAGAGCAACGCCGACGGCAACGTCTAAAACTTCGTTTAGTTTCGTGTATTAATATGATATTATTAGTCGTCCTCGTTGCACTTTCGTCCGGTCTGTTGAAGTTCTTAATAACGGTAGTTCCTTTCAATTATAAAAGTGTAAAATTTAAGGCTGTTTCTTGTCACGTCGCCGTACTAGATTAAACCTTGCTTAAGTTCGCTAATGGCAAAAATTTGATCTTATCATCGATAGGTCCTGTACTACTATTTACTTTTTCAAATTTAGGAGTTTCGATCAAACCCGGAACAATTTCCTCCAAGATTTGTGTTGGGTATTTACCATGGCATCTGGTGGGCTTTCGTGACAGCTTCCACTGTCGGGTAAGATTCTTATTTTAATAGTTTTGTCTGTGGAAACACCACGTAAATTTATTACTGCAAAGCTTTCGATCCGTAAGCCCGGATCTTCATCAGTGCTAATAATATGAACTATGCTAGTAATATGAACTAATAATATGAACTATGTTTTATCGGCATGTATAACGTACAAAGAACTTAAGATTCTTATTGTTGGTTTGCACTTCTTGTAAATCTCAAAACATTTATTGATTGCAAGCCATCAATCGATTGCAAGCTACCAAGTCAAATATGGGGAAAAATAATTTAAAATTTAAAGTTATGTCATTGCCGCTTTATTGTTGAATGAATTTGAGAAAGATTTTCTTCGATTGCAATAGGCTAGGCCCTTGCAGTTGGCCTAAAAACACTTCGCATAAAGCCGGGATCAATGCATGAAAGTTGCCAGTCATTTATAAATTAAGAGTGTGTGTGTCTTTTTAGTTATGGAGACCGTCGTCCTAAAACAGTTGGTGGTAAAATATTTTCTGTTGTGTGGACGTTAACCGGTCATGTTGTCATCCTCATCCTAACTAGTTTAATAGCGGGACATTTGACAACGTATTCTCTGAAGATTGATCGAAGTTTGTATGGAAAACAAGTAAGAAATGATTTATATGATGAGAGCATCATAAACTCATGTTCAGTTTTATCAATACTCCTGACTGTTTTATATGTATTTGTGGCGAAAAAAATTGAGGACTTTCTGTTTTGTATCGTGGAAAATGATCATGATAAAATTTGGTCGTGCCGAAGTCACGAAGAACACACCGCTCCTCAACATCGAAAAAAGTACTTTAAAACATTTCTACTGTTCCAAAACTTGTTTTGTTTTAAATTCCAGGTATTCTTAGTTGGTTTTGAGCTTTTAGTCCTTGCTTGAACTATATGCTATAAAACTGGAAAAATTAATGTTTTCAAAGTTGTAATATTTTCGTAATTTCCCGTTCCTCCAAAACATTTTTTAACAAATAGAGTTTAAATTTCGTTTTTCAGATTGCAGCCATTTTAAATTCTCCTCAATACAACTTTGCAATTCGTCGTAATGCCAAAGTTGGACGAAGTAAGTGACGTAAGACCGTCGGAAATGACATTTTTAGAGTCTTTCCTACCCAATATTTCAGTATTTTATTATTGCTTAACAATGAAGATAAGTATTATTACTTACAGTTTAATGTGACTACGAAAATTGAGAAAATTTTGGAAATTTGGAGTCTCCAGATCGTCAGAAAGGGTACTTGGCAATGTCCCCCTGTTACGACGCGTCTCAACGTCTTTAGTTGGTCGATTGTTAACTCTACTTCTGATTCAGAGCATAGAGTTCACTTTTTTATGCCCTATGAATTACTTGAATTTACCTGAAAATCTACTGGAAATCTACCTGAAAGAGCAATTATTAGGGGTGTTGCACCCCCCTCCCCCTCCACACCCCCGGTCGCTACGGCCCTATGTATAGTAGTTATATTTCATACATGTATGACCCTGTGTATAGTAGTTCTATTTTATACATGTACACTTAAAGACTTCTGTTAAATAATGCACCCATGCACAATGACTCAAAGTATTAAGTAAAATTACTGAAATTATGAGAAAATTTACTAATTTGCTGAACAGATATGCTCTTCCGTGCTTGGTTTGGGAAATTGGTACACTATATTATAGTACTATAATAAATACTAATAGTCTTTTAAAGGTGAAAGATATTAGTTTTGAAAATATTTTGGGCTTCTACATGAAAGTGTCGACTTGACCGTTGAATATTTGTGCAATTGTTCTTGTATAATACCTTACAATAAATTATATTTTATTCAGCGGTGTGTTACAATGTAGAAGATATGGTGTCAGCCTTGAAAGATCGGAAGGTAGATGGTCTAGTAGTGGACACATACGTCGCCGGCGCAAGAAAAGAATTGTTCAGCGAATACTTTCGTGTAAGAAAGATTTTTGATCATAAGTCAGCGTATGGTATGGTCTTGGCTGGGGACGCAATGAAATTACAGACATGTTTCACAAAATTTCTCAAGGAAAATCGTGCCATGGTGTTTGCGGAGTTACGTAAAGTTGTCGATGCCATTGAGGTATAGATTTATTTAGTTTTGTTGGCAATGAGATATCTTTGTTGGTCTTTTGGTGTGACTGTTCAGAGGCAGTACATGTTCTCGAATGCATGGTGCCCTAATAGTCCAGTTTATTGAAAGTCTCACTCATTGGTGAGCGGATTTCCCAACAGGCTATTATTGCCCAATAGACAATTCCCATTAGAGACTAATTTTAAAACTAGGCAAGGAGATGCAAATAAATCACCACAGCTAGAAAGAGCATATAAAAATGAGTGAATTTGCAAAGTTTGGTTGCGAAACGTTGTAAAATGCGGAAAATATAGCCTTGCAAAATTTGCAAATTTTGTATACTTTTGTATTGCGTGCGGAAATTGCTACCATTTTCGGCCCAAATGTGGTAGGAATGTGGCAGGAATTGCCGCACGCAATACAAACGTATACAAAATTTGCGAACTTTGCAAGGCTATATTTTCCTCATTTTACAACATTTCGCAACCAAACTTTGTAATTTTACTAATTTTAGTATGCTCTTTCTAGCTGTGGTGATTTATTTGCATCTCCTTGCCTAGTTTTAAAATTTGTCTATAATGGGAATTGTCTATTGATATCCGGGTAACCTATACGATTCAACGTCGTTATCCATTTACCATGTCAATGCAAAGGTAGCTCTTTCTCCTCAATTACTTTAAGACCTTGAGTAGAGTTCCGACCAAGGACTGAACCCCAGTCTCCCAGCTTCAAAGGCAAGCGCGAAAATTAAAGGCACAGTTCAGCCTTTTGAACGATGGTTTTAAGGCGCATTTGAGCCCTTTTAATTGAAAAAACTAACTAGGAAAATCAATTAAGCATAATTCAAAATCAGTAAACTCGATGTTTTTAACAATATAAGTGTTTAAAATGTTAAGTTTGGTGATCTTGAATTATGCTTAATTGATTTTCCTAGTTAGTTTTTTCAATTAAAAGGGCTGAAATGCGCCTTAAAAACCATCGTTCAACAGGCTGAACTGTGCCTTTAAGGACGTCAGTGTTAGATTAAAAATGTCGACATGCAAATATTGACAATAAAATTGCGTTTTGAACAATGTCACATTTTACTGACTTTTGACTCTTTCTTTTCAGCCTTTTATAGTCCTTTTCAGCCTTTTATAGTCCCTTTTATAGTCCTGATATATGGCCTTGAAAGTCCTTGAAAAATCTGTACGTACCCTCTAGCTGTTTATAAGTTAAAGAGTCATTGTCAACCACAATGCATTGTGCCCCCAAACCTGCTTGGTGGCCATTTTAATGGCGGAATAATAGATGTTTTGGTTTTCAATCCATAATATATTACTACCATCCTATGGTTATACTTGCTCATTTTAACTTTTTTATACTAAAATTGCAGCTATTTCAGCAAGATGTAAACAAATGCATTGTGGTTGACAATAACCCTTTAATGGTTTTTATACTACTTGTCGGGTTCATGTAGGTTTACAAAGGTTGAAAAAATCACCATCCGCGGTGGTTAGCGTCATCCGACCTTCGTACAAGCGGCCGCTGTAGCCCAGGCCTTCTCGCCTGGGTTGTTCGGTTTCGGTTCTGAGCGTCTGGAGAAGGCCCATTCTCGTACCCAAAGCCCTTCTACCCGCGCGTAAGAAGGGCTCTGGGTACGAGAATGGAGAAGGCCTAGCAAAATTCGTTAATTCCGAACTTTCAGCACATTTGTCCCAGAAGGACATTTGCTAGGCCTTCTCGCTTCCACCTCTCCCCAGGCTTCCCAAGCAAGTGCGCGTAGCGGAACCGAAAGGCAGGAACTAGGCCACGGCCGCTGTATAGTTTCCCAGTTCGCTATCTACTATTTGTTGTTTTTTCCATATTTTCATTCCAGGAACCAAAGCTCAGTGAATCTCTGACTCGATCAACCAAATTATTTGATCCAACTTCAAGTCATACTTATAAGTCCATGTTATACTGTACCGTTATTCTGTGCGGACTGGTATTGGCGTCTTTACTTTATGAAGGAAATCGCCGTCGAAAAAAGAAAAATAAAGGTATATACTGATTACTTTTGGTACCTTTATCAGTTCAACATATCCATTACGCGCATTCCACTAATTTAAGCCAACTTTATCTGTACTGGATATCTCTAAGCTGTTTTCCCTAGAGGTCTAATAAGACCCGTATTGCTTCAGTGTTACTACAGAAGGAAATCTAAACTAAACTAACTTCATATACAGGATGGAAAATTT
>CACRXK020011995.1:0-15630 GCA_902702795.2 Paramuricea clavata
TCTGATGAATATAACTGAATATAAATGAATATAACGCAGCGAATGCGCCAAACAGTATAAACGCGGCTGAAATACGATATTAAAATCTTAAATGTGCCGTATGATTTTTTAATTATGTTTTAGAATTTACAAATGCTTTGTTATTTGTATTTATACTTGTACTGCATCACAAGGCAGTACGTAAGTGAAAAAATTCCACATGTGAGATTGTCTTGTATACATTTTTGCTTTCTTTGATAAACATTATTAAACACGCAAATTTTAATTAGTGAGACGCAATGTTAAATGTCACCTGCATGTCATTGTCATTGCCCTTTAACCCCTGGTCTAATTGGCCGCTTTTGAAAATGTTGATCATGACGAACCGCATTGCGTTAATTAATTATGCAAACTTTGTGTTTTAAAAACGGGTTAGGATAAAACGCGGGTACGGACGGACGGATGAATGACGGACGGACGGATGAATGACGGACGGACGGATGAATGACGGACGGACGGACGGATGGCGACGGACGGACCGGACGGATGACATATAATATGTCATTATATAGTCTGCGCGCAGGCTAGTTGGTGGCTTACGTCTTCGCTGGTTGTTATACTTTAAAATAATTTTGTACCGATAAATATAATATATATAACTATATACCGATATATATATAATTTTATACCGATAAATCAATATTCCGAGTATATAAATATATAAACTGGGATGTCACACTGATAGCTTGTTTACATTTCCTGGAGCATCATGAAATCTTATGTTTAACCGCGGTGGTTTAACCCATTAGCTGGCAATGCGCCCTTCCCTTGTCCAACGCCAGAAGATTTTACTCGTCAGTGGTATAGGGTACTGCCAGTAAATGGGTTAACAAACCTATCTGCCAGTGGCTCTTGTTAATTCATCAACACAGTAATGACCCTACTTTAGTATTTACCCTGTCCAACGCCAGACGATTTTTAATACTCAATCAGTGGTAGGGTACTGTCAATAAATGGGTTAACAAGGATAACAATAATAGGATGTTTCTGAAGGACTCGTTCAACACCCTGTAGTTTGTCTTTTGCTGTCAAAGGCAGCATTACTGCCCTGTGGGTAACCTAGTTAACCAGTATTTAGTGCATGGCTAAAGGAATTATACCAAATGGTTTTCTGTGCAGGATAATATCATGTATCCTTGATGAAACAAAACAACTACTTTAATTATAATTAAAGAATCTTTCACATTAAATCTTTTTAGGAAACATAGATGAATCTCGTCAAAGAGCACAGCAGCTGCTCAGCCTACTCAAACAATCCCAAATTCTTTCCAAAAAGAAATGTTATAATGGTGATGAGACTGAGAACTTGTCAGTTGAGAGAAAAGGGAAAAGGTTGGTCGTATATACTTTGGTGTTGATAAACAAGAATAACCATAGCAGAAACAGAACAACAACAACAACAACAACAACAACAACAACAACAACAACAACAACAACAACAACAACAACAACAACAACAACAACAACAACAACAACAACAACAATGGCCACACATTGGCAACCCACAAACAACAACAAATTTCAAGCAGATAATTAATAGGCACAACAGAAATAAACAATGTGAATAACAACTGCAACAATGGCAACAGCAATAACCAGAACAATTAACAACCGAAACAATACCATCACCATGATCACAATTACTAACACCAGCACATTATTTCTTGTTTTAGAGGGAAAACCATCGGCCTGGGAAATGGGCAGAGGAAGTCAAAAGAGTTTGAGGAATTTGTGCTAGAACAACGAAAATACCTCCGAGAAGAGCTGAAGCTTTGTGAACAAGCCACTCAGAGAGTACTTTGTTATTCCAATAATTTCTTACACAAAAAACTAAAGACTGATCCAACAGTGAGTTTTTCCAAATATTTTATTGGGATTTTGTTGCCCAATTAATAACTCCAACATTGTATAGCTAGTTTGGTTGCATTATCCCATTGAGTGGCAGCACTCTCCCCCTGACAAGTATATAAAATCATCTGGCATTAGACAGAGTAAAATAATAAAGTAGGGTGCATCTGGGCAGATTGCCACTTATAGCAATATCATGCAACAGAGGCTCGTCAACTTACAGTTATCATAGTGAGAAAGTATAATATTAATAATTTTATTAGACGTACTGGTCTTGTATTTGGTGGCAAATAAGTAATAAAACAAAATAGAGAGATGTACAGTAGCGGAGTTGTTCATTTTTTCGCCCTATGAAAGTGTTATTTATTTTATAACATTAATTCTGAAGTTGATTACCTACTGCTGTCCTGTAACCCATATTGTACTAAAACACACAAAGAACTAAAAAGACAAAAAAAGTGAGTCTTCGACGGAAGTTATGTAATTTTCGTTTTCTAGAAACCATTGCGTGTTGAACGACAGAAGGGCCAGGCCATACTTGGAAAATTAAAACCCATTGCGGAACTGTCGAAGGAAATGTGTTGTGTAGACAAGTGTGTCTCGGTAAGCAGTATTAAATTATTGTAGAGGTGACACAGTGGTTAGGTGCAGGGCTGCCGAGAGGGGGGGGGGGGGCAGACCCAGAACACCTGGGGGGGGGGGTTAAACACCCCCAATCAGATACCGGTTGGCACAGCCCGGGGGGAGGGGGCAAATTTCCCCAGGCCCACACATTAATAGGGCCCCAACTTGAGATCGATAGCCTAAAATTGAGTAGGTTCTTTAAATTGGTCACTGGAGCATTTTGAAATTGAGGGCCCTTCACAGTAGCTCCTCATGCAGTCTAGCTAAAGTTTAGTTGGGTGATTGACCTGGGTCTAGCTTAAAAATAATGATGTCATGGGACATTGGGTCCCCATAGAAGATTTGCCCCGGGCCCCACAAATTCTCTTGGCGGCCCTGGTTAGGTGTTGTCTAGTTTAGGTTGATATTTCCACTAAACAAACGTTCTCTCTTTCAATATACAGATGACACTTACTCACAGTAAACTTCTACAGCAATGGAGGGAGCGTTCAGCTACGGGACAGGCCGAAGCTCGCAGAGTCCTGGCAGAAATGTTGACACCTTCAGGCGGAGCAAGATCAAACTGTTATAAATTTATATCATGGGTCACTGGATGTAGTCACAGCACCATCGGCAGGGTCAATGACCAGATGAAGAAAACCGGTTAGTAACTGGTATATACAAATTTTATACAGCCAAGCATCTAGTTTATGCTCGGTTGTTAGCAGCACGTTTCATTCTGATGTTTAATGCCTCGGGCAAGTCAGCCAAAATGGCCATATTTATATAAGACAGTCTTTGAAGTCAGAGACAACATAAATGTCTGAGACGTCAATTGTTTGGTATAAAATTAGACAAACAAATATAGAGTGGTTTGCAAACTTGGACGCACTCAGCAAAGATTGTGGTCATATATTTGATATTTTTGCAGTTTCATTCTTAGTGTTATATTCAACTGTTCATCTTGTGTTCGTATTATAGTGACACTTAACACAAGGCGTTTGTTTGTTTCAGTAACAGTTACAAAACAGCACATGGTGGAGAACGTTAAAGTGCATATGACACGGAATTTCTTATTTTTTTAAATGAAAGAATTCTTTAAGCTGTAGTGTAACTTATTTCTCAGTTTCTTAATTGTTTTTATGGTTTGTTCCCGATATATTTCAATTTGTTTGATATGTAAATGAGTGTGAATATGTCCGCTAATTTATGACGTCATGTTGGTTGCAAGCTCTTCAAAATGGTTGAATATCACTGCTATCATCCAAGATGATAATTTCAAACTTCACTCACTGGTAAATGTGATGAAACACTGTAGATAAACGTGAACAGATACCTACAGTTTTTAGAGTTAATAGATTTATAACCAGTTGAGCTTGTAACCAACGTGACGTCATAAATTAGCGGACATATTCACACTCATTTACATACCAAACAAATTGAAATATCTCGGGAACAAACCATGAAAACAAGAAACTGAAAAATAAGTTACACTACAGCTTAAAGAGTTCTTTCGTTTAAGAAAATAAGAAATTTCATGTCATATGCACTTTAAAATTGTTGACGCTTATAAGGGCGAATGATTTCAAATACATCCCTCAATTCTATTTGTCACCATCAAAAAATAATATTGTTATATTGTTCTCTAACTGCTGGTTGACTATTGTCTCAACAGACCTCAAAATGAGACTCTACTTAATACTGCATGTTCATGCTTGCTAAAACCAATCTGATTTCACTTATCAATGAGAATCTCACATTTGTTTTAAAATCAAATATTTTCCCTTTAGGTGGGGACCGTGAACCCCCCGTGCATGGCTTGATCAATTGGTGGAAAGATCATCCCAAACCAAAAAAAGTAAAGCCGAAGCCAGTGTCCCACAATGCAGCTGCACATGGCGTTCAAATTCACCATTTTGCAAATGCCCAACTGCAAGCCTTACAACAACTCGGTATCTTACAAGCAGCTACAGGGAATGTTGCGATTCAAGGGACATTACTTTCCGGGCAGAACAACCCGCAAGTGATAACCATAAACCCCTCCCTAGGGCTGAATGTGCCCACAACCACTCAGGCACAAGGCACGAGTCGACAGGTGGTGCTAACACCAACTCAACACACACAACTGCAAATACAACAATTACAACAGCAGCAACAACAATTGCAGTTACAAACCATGCAGCTACAACAACAACTTCAGCAACAACTACAACAAGAACAGCAAATACACACCCAAAATACCGAGCAAAACCAATCAATTATACTCCCAAATCAAGTCATTTCAACCCCTGATGCTCCCTGCCTTACCCTCACCCAATCTCATGACTTCTCTCAAGGCCCATTCATAAACGCACTCCACCCTACACCACAAGTTCAAACAGTTTGCCCGAGCAACGGGAGCCTGGGAGGCAGTTCCCAGTCCACAACATTATCAACAGACACGTTCCTAGCATCAGATACATTGCAGATTCTGAATTCTGGCCAAGTACAGACTGTCGCGCCACATGTAGTGACATTGCAGTGCTCTAGTGAGCCGAGTACCACACAGGCTGTGCCTGTATCACTAATACAAACTCCTGTAACTTTATCATTGTAGTCAACAGGAGAGGTCTTTTCTTGTGAATTATATAAAAAATTGTTACCAGAATTATTATATTAAAATAGCTTGATATTAAGTAATGTTCAAGAGGTGTTTTTTCTCTGTCTTTGCTTTTATCAATCGAAACTAACTGTTTTCGACAATTTTCAGAAAGTTTGGAGTGGGTTGGGTCTGTTTATGAATTTTCAAAATTTTCCTGTGGTTCCCCCTTTGATCAACCCATGGATAGTCTGTGGTCCCCCCTTTGCATTTTTGAAAACATGTTTTTATCAATCGAAACTAACTGTTTTGATGAGATGAAGGGATTTAGACAATTTTCACGAAGTTTGGAGTCCCACTCCATGATTTTTTGTGAAAAAATTGCTGTGCTGCCTTTGTTAACCCTAGGGATGACTGTGGTCCACCCCTTCGCATTACTAAACTTTTCAAGAAAATGGTATCTGCCCAGTTCCCCTCTACTAACAAGGTTACTAGCTTTTCTGATGACACCCAAGTATAGTTTACAGAATGGTAATGGAGAAGTTTTCGTCCATTTTTAGCCTCTTTTTCATTTTTGGAAAAGGAGCAAAAAAGTAACGTTTTCGTCATTTTTAGCCACTTTTTTCATTTTTGAAAAAGGGGCAAAAAAATGGCAAAAAAGTAAGGCTATAGCTTTAACTTTTTGCCATTTTTGGCCACTTTTATCATTGTTGAAAAAATGGCAAAAAAGTAAGGCTATGTATATATAACTTTTCGTCTAATTTTATAGCATTCTACGGGGTGTCCAAAACTATTGAAAAACCAAAACTATTGAAAAACCAAAACTATTGAAATAACGTGTTGTTAGAATTTGAACGCCTCAGCACTCTGCTCAATCTCGTACCCAGAGCAATGCGCACAGGCATTACTCTGGGTACGAGCTCGAGATTGCACTCTGCTGAACCCACACAATCAGGGGCGGCGGAACAGTAGGGGGGCTAAAGCCCCCCCCCCAGAAGTAAAAGTGGGGGGGGGGCTAAGCCCCCCCAGAAAATTTTGTTTTCTCTGGAAAAATTTTGATAATTAAGGAAAAATGTAGGTTATTTTTGGAAAATTTAGGTATAAGGGGAAAAATTTGGAATATTTTGTTTAAAAATCGTGTATGTCCGGAAAATTTTTTGTTATAGGTCTGGAAAACTTTTTTTCATCCATTTTCTTGTATATGTCCGGGAAAATTTTTCTACCCCTAAAATGGTACACTGACCGAAATTTTTTTTGCGACGGGGGGGGGGTATGTCACGGAAAAAAAATTAGCCCCCCCAAAATGAAATCTGTTCCGCCGCCCCTGCACACAATTATATAATGCATAAAAGTAAATATAAGTAAATTTTATGCATAAAGAACTTAAATTTAAACTTAAATTTAAACTAAGAAGCTGCTTTAAATTCCCAAGAGCAGATTTTCTGCTAATATTTTAATTTCTTAATAAGTCAATATTTATAATATAAAGAACAGTGAGTTTTATAAGTCCTTATGAGACTAACAAAGCAATGCATGATTCCTCTTCAGCCTATTGTTATTTAAACAGTTTACTGGTTTTCAACGAAAAAGCAGGTAAAATAATTCGTTCATGCACCCATGCGTGATTCAATAAACACAGACAAAGCATTTGAAATAATTAAATTCCGGCTTCAAACACGTAAACAAGTTCAACAGTATATTCAAATAATTAAACATTCTAAGCGACCGTATTTAATCCCCAAGGGAGTTCAGACCAATGCTTGCTTTTAGCAGTAGCCAATGATAGCAAAGCTTTTCCAAGCTAAACCAATCAGAGCTCGTAAAAAAATTACCAATAGCAAACAAGGGTGTGGTTTACGCATTCGTGGCAAATTTAAATATTTCTGCTCGAGCTTGGAGGCGTCATTCTGACTCGAAGTTTAGGAAAGCACACATTAAAGTTTGTGCAAAACTTCGCTTTAACGAAACGTTTTCGAAATAAAATCGTTATGCCATGCTGAGGGAAAGGTCAGTATTAAATTTAGCTATTTTTTGAACGTTTTTGAGTTGTTCTTGTTAAGTTATTGCTGTTTTTTAAAACACGTGTCTATATTCATTGTAGTACGTATTCAATTTGATTCCCATTCAAGCGCTTCGTTTCAGCGCTGAGTCGCTTTATTTTCTCAGTGTCTATCCCTAATTTCCTAGCAGTAATGTTCAGAAATACCCCATCTTTGATTCATTTAACTCACATTTAATTTATCTGCAATTTCAGGGCGAAAATTTGAAGAGAAAGTGAACTAATTTAAGTCTCCAACATGGTGGAAATACCAAAGCACATGGTAAGCATAATTATTAACATCCATTATAGGCGTTTCCTTCTTGTTTGTTTCTCGTTTTTAAGCTTCCCCAATACACCTAGAACATCCTCTAGCATTGCTTTGTCGCCTTATGAACACTCTGAGTCAAGTTTAGTTAAATATTGGTGAAACTTCTGTTCATACCGAGCGAATTGCAGACTTATTTTAGGCATGTTCAATTTCACATGCAGGGGGTGTGGCATATCATTTTCGAACATTTTAGCTTTTACAAACTTGTCGTTTTATATGTACAAATTGTTCTCTGAGAGGGAAGGCTAAGCTTTTCGAGTTTCTTGAGGTTGTCTAAGTTGAATTTCATCGAATATTTTTACGAATTTTAGAGATGAAAAATGTCCTCGTGGTTCATGCCCTAATTTTATGCATAGATGCATGCATTCTTTAAAATATTGAATTGGAAAACCACACCCTGTGTAAACGACATTGAATAACTCTTCGTTGTTTTGAAACTAAAAATTCATTGTCCAATTTTTTTTAGACTGCCTCAAAGTCGATAATTTCGATGGCAAACAGTACAGAAAGACCTCTGCGCAGATTTGTAGAGGCGCTCGCCTAGCAGTCGAAGCAAAACGAGAAAGACAAGAAGGCAAAGGACAAATGAGAACGTGCAGCCACCACCTCGATTCCTTTTGCGAACCCACAGCATTCATTGTCAGATTTCGCTTGTGCAAAGTTTGGACGAGATTGCCACTCATCCAGGGACAGTAACGAAAGCAGATCACCCATCATCAGATTTCGTTCAATCGACCAATTGTGAATGAGATGCAAAGACCTGGCAAGCGACAGTCGACGCCGTACCATCCAGAGACCATAACCAATACGTCATACCATCGTGAAAGATGTTCTACATTCAGAAGGTATTTTTCCTCGTGATTCTCGTTGTGCGTGTTCGAAGTACGTGGGCCCACCCTGAGGACGCCCAAATGCACAAAACAAATTTAAATGTGGCACATTTTTCTTAATTTCGCAATTTATTCAAATTTTCTACACTTCTTGGTATTTGTGAAAAGCTCTTAACGAAATCAAAATGTTTAAAATTCGGAAGTTTCTATCTGGGAGTTTGTTTATTTGAAAGATATTAGAAATGAAATTTTGAAGTTTACATCACTTTGGTATTTGGTTTAAATGCTAGGTAAAATCATGCCAGAGGAGTGGTCGACCATTCGTCGAAGTTCGGTGATACTTCGGCTCGGACTTTCCCGACCTACAGTTGAGTTGCTCTGATCGATTGTCGTGATCAACTAGCGCAAATGTAAAGTCTGGCCAACCTTGCGTTTGTGCTTTTTGTTCGTGGCATGAGATTGGGACAGCTCGCCTGTAGGCCTGGAAAGATCAAGCGGAAGTACCACCAAACTTTGATTTGTGGCCGTCTTTTTGTCTGAGTGGCTTTATCCAGCGTTTTCCCGTTATCATTTTGCTGTTGACTTTGGGATTTTGGCTTGACTATCTTTAATATAAACATTCTTTGAGGTTTAATCTTTCAAGAATTTTATGGTTTTTGACTAGTTAATGTGTTTCTCGCAGATACTATAATTGTATTAAAAATATTGACAAACAAAAATTAAAACTGACCAAAACGTCATTTTGAGGTGTCTGATGGGAGGGCCAGTGGGAGTCGTAGCGGATATCAATGGATAAATACGGATTACTGTGACACTGTGTACTATTGGAAATATTGTGAACATTTATGGATAATTGTGAACATTAAATGGATAAAGAAACACTTACGAATTATTATGAACATTTGTGGATAAAATGTACCTCACGATCGACGGTTACCTACCAATGTACCTCGACAACGAAAGCTGCACGACGGCAACGAGATGACTGTCTCAAGGTTAGAGGGTTTAGTCTGATAACAAGCAGCTGTTAGCTTGTTATCAGGCAGTAGTTAGCCTGCTATCAGGCACTAGTTAGCCTGCTAACAGGCAGTATATCTGTACGATTCATACCCAGGACTCTAATTTGCATGTGGTCGGTAAAGTCTCTGGGTTAACCGGTTTAAATTCCTGGCGGTCTGCGGTCAGTAGTACATTTGCACGCAAGGTTGATTTTTTATTCAGATGCTTGCATGCTAATAAGAAATTGAGGTACCTTTTTGACCTCAGTTAATCGGAATTTCGACATCATCTGCAATCGAAAGTCAATCTTAAGAGGTTAACATTTGAGCTTCCGGTCACGTGGTTCTTTGCATGCACTCGGTTCGGTTATTGGTGGGTTTCAGTAAGTGTTACAGTCCAGACGAGGGAGCAATTTATTTGCTTCAAATACAAGACTACTACATAAAATGAAAAAGGGTAAACATTATTTTTTCACTCTAGTAACTCGTACTGAGACCCACTAGCTATTTGCGGTCTGTTCGTGCTAATGTTCTTCTCTTTGTGTAAATGTACTGCTTAGGTGTCTCCGTGTCTGTGCATGGATAAACGCAGCGCGCAGCTAGTATTCAGAGTATAGGCAGACAAGTAAAACCGTGCCAGACTTAAAATTTTGTTTATATCAATATGTTATGTTCATAAATGTATAGAAATATCATGAAATGTATTAGATTTTGGCTTGGGGTTAAATCTAACCCTATAACCTTAACCTTAATTAATTCATTACATGATCTGTATATTTGTGTACGTAAAATAATGGTGTAGGCAAAATTTTGTTGAAAAGCTGGCATAGTTTTTCTTGGGTAGGATAACTAAACTGGATGCAAATGGTATCCATAGCTTAGAGGGTGCAAATGGTACCCGTAAGAAGATTGGTGGATATCGTTGTGGACAAGATTTTTTGAGAGATGTGGATTCTCGCCGGGTACTCCGGTTTCCACAAACAGAAAGATCAGTTTAGGACTGTAATAACACAATTATTGTAATAATAAATAGTCTAGTATATTTCATCGCCCGTAGTGCATGTATATCGCTGGTTTCGAACGTTAGTTTTCTGCCCCGAGTTATATGAAAACAGTTCGCTACCAGAGATTAGGTTCCCTCTCTGTTATGGCGGCTCGACGATAGAAGACATTAACATAAGGCATGCAAACCTTACCCCTGTTTGTGGAAGCTCATCAGGTGCAATAGCACACTAGGTTAAGTTAATTAAGCTAGGGGCATGACCGAGACTCCACACTCGGGGGTTTCCCTTGCAGGTTTTTGAAAGTGTATGTGTGCGCGCGCACTAGTTAGGAAGGTTAGGCAGCTAGAAATAGGGCGTGCATACTATAAGGCATGTATATACTGTAATTCAGTAATGTGATACTTTTGCGCCAGTAACTTTCTGACAAGTATTTAACACAACAGGAAAATGGATCTGTTTTCCTGCTGAAAAATACTTACAGAACCAATTCAAAGTGGAAAAAAGGAAATATTGCGAAAAAGAGAAAAATAAAACAGAAAAAACCACTTTGAATATAAGCAACAATAATCCAAGAATACTCATCGCAGAAAAAAACAACAAAAAAGAAACGCTTTTCTGCCTAAAATATCTTGGATTAGGAGCTTAAAGATAAGAAACGTAGTTCTCGCTCCAAAGTGGAGAAGAGGCTCGTTTCTTTAGGTTGCTAATGCATTGCGCGTGCGCGTTTTATAAATTGTACTATAAGTTTTCAGTTGAAAAGACCGCCAGGTAATAGGGTGTTTTCACGTGTTGCTTTGTTGACGGACAAGTATTTTAAAACAGTGGTTTTCTTGCTTACTTGTATTTCGGTACTTTAACTTGTTCCCAAACATAGCCGCCGTGAAAACACTCCGCAGATCAAGTTTATATATGGCCGCAATAGCAATATAGAATGTTTGCCATGTTGCATTCCGTGTTGTCTTGCATTGTTCATACATAAACTTGGTCGAACCATGGATCATAAAAACACCATGGTCGTGCGCAGCTAATTAACATAAGCAGCGCGCGCGTGCTGCTGTAGTGCGGAGTACAGTCAGTGAGTGTACTCCATGTGCAAATAGTGACGTGTGCTCTATATTGTCAACTTGAAAAAATTAAGGTGCATGTTGATTAGAATAAAGTGCGCAAAGTTTCATGCATATTAAAATTAAACGCGCTCAGTTGCATGCTTAGTAAAATTAAGCGCATGAAAACCAGTGCATGCTAATTTAAATTGAGTGCGCGCGTTGCAATTTTCTTGCGCCGCGGCGATAAAAGCAAAATGCGCCAAAATCTAAATATATAGAAATGCACACATCACATCTTCAAAATGCATCCAAGTGTCCTAACAGCTTTTACAAACTATCGTAAAATATGTTGGGTCATTGGATTCATTTGCCACGCACCTTGTCCTGAACATATTTGAAATATTTTCAGATTTCAGGGTTAAGACAAGTATACCCTCGTGTGGAACAATTTGTTCATAAAGAGATATATTTGTCTTGCGCAATCTGTAGACTGAATTTTCGGGTGGTCTACAATTTTTTTGGAACATCTTGTGAGATTTTTTTATTTTGAGCTGTTTTTTTTCAAGACTTTTTTCTTTTCTGGATTTTGGTAGGTATTGGTAGGTATGGTATATACTATAGTTAATTCGGTCACACAGGGTTGCCCCCGGGGTTTTCGGAATCCGGACTCGTAATCACCAAGGTTTTTCACCAGATCCTCTGGTTTTCCTCGGGTGATTACGTATTTTTTCGTTTGGCAAAATATCTAAAAATTCCAAAACAAAAAACAGTGTCCGTGTTCGGGACGAATTTAGTACTGTATAGAAAAAATGGATTGCATATAACTGTTGCAGGCTGTTGTATATTTTCATTTAATTCCACATCATTAGACTCTACTTTCGATCTTTTAAGAAAAATGCATTTTGCAAAGATCATCTACATAACATATATGCATATGTCACTGATACATTGGAAAAGTAATTTACAATGGAACATTACAGAAAACATACATACCTCTCCCATGGAGGTAATTGGAAGTTAACACACCCTTCCCTCTTCGAATGTTCTAATACACTAGCAATTATCATAAAATTTTTCACTCCTCCAAATTTTTCACTCCTCCACATTTCCAAATCTTAATTGTCATGAAAATCGCAAATACACAGTACTTGTTCGTTTTCGGGTTGAATTCCCAGAACACTGTAGTACATAGTTGTACAGTTCCGGGACACACTCTCGCAAAAGTTCCATTCAGGAGGAACCGCTTATTCTTAACGAGAGAGGGTGGGCCGGTTGGATTGAGGGATGGGGGCAGCGAAATGATTTCTGGGAGGTGGGTCAACCTAATTATGAATAAGAGGGGGATGAAATGGGTTAGGGTCTATTCTTGGGTTTCATATGACGTCATAAATTACAATACATTTTAGCTTGACCCCCTGTCAGATTCACTGCATTATGCTGTTGTGAAACCCAAGAATAGATCAAATTTTCCATCAACAAAATTTTACCCGCTCGCCAACAATTTGGAGAATGAAATCAAATGTTCGTCTGTCAGGATCGACTTCGCCCATTTGGGTATGGTAAGCTTGTTGGGTATGTTTTTGAAAATTTAAGCAACTAAGGGAGCATTCATTTTTTAGCTGGGGGGGGTGGGCCGGAGGAACTGATGTCTAATTCCATGCGAAAACTTGGAACCCCCAAGACAAAAGTTGATAAAAAATTATGACTCCCTATATTTTTTACTGAAAATTTTTTGACCCCTCATCCTAACTATTAATCCACACGGTGTCGTTTCCATAGCGTTTCAGGGCTGTAGGAAACTCTTTTTGATTGGGGGCTGAAAGTGAGGGCCGAAGGCCCGAGGAAATTTTTAAATCTAGAGTCTCTGAAATGCCATTTCCTGGCCTTTGGGGAAGATTTGACAGATGATGGTCAGAAAACAGCGTTTTAGTATGTCGAAATTGACAATTTGGTAGTACTAAATGGGCGAAGGCATATTTAATTTACTATATATTGGATAACTAGGATAAGTTGCAGGAAACTGTGGGTACTGTCTTCATTCTTTGCAGTTTGTCATGGATAATGTAGCCGCTTAAAATTAATAAAGCTTAAAATTGATAAAGGCTGCATGATTTTGAAGTCATGCGCTCTTTGAAATCATGCATTAGTTTGAAATCATGCTACGGTCCTGCGTTTTCTTTCATTCATGTTTTCACACAAAAACGGATAAAAACAAGGTCAATTGACAAACGTCATGGAAATGTTTTCCTATGGACTGTGTGAACAGAGCATCAAATGAATTTTGCTTTATTGTTATAGATGACGAGATAGATTCTGGACCTTTTTACCATTTTTGATCCAAATATTTCCAAATTCTATAAAATTATATTGGTGATTTTTTCACTGATTATTTTTATGACCCCCTCCATTTATACCAAAACTATAAAAAGACCCACCCCTTTGAAGCATGCCAAAATTGGCTGACCCACCCCCAAATTCCTCCGGCCCACCCCCCCAGCTAAAAAATGAATGCTCCCCAACATCCAGTCATCCATAAATACGAAATATATCTTAATATCTACATTGACATGTTGTACAATTTTTCTCAGAGATATATGACTCGCAATATTTGTTTCTGCAAACTTCTTTTTTCAGTTTTTGACTTTCTTCAATACATGAATTTTAATCGCATGATCTGCGCAATGTCGCAATTTTCAATGTAATTTGATATTCAGGAATTTAAGCAGAAGCTGAAAATATAAAATGAAACAAACGTGTGTTCTTCTGTACGCCAGGCTGACACATAATTATTTGTACAAAACATTAGTTCAAAAATAATGCTTGAAAGATATAAAATAACTTATCTTTATCTGATTTTTTGCAATAGACTGTCACTACCGACGTATTTTGTAATACGGTACTACCGTATTACAAAACACTATTATGTATATGTTTTATCGCCATGCAAACACTTCCTGTTGCAATTTTTTAGATTGTGCAATGTCGCAATCCCAATGAAATTTAATACTCAGGAATTTAGGTTGTTTGTATTCAACTCAAACTGAAACTAAACTAAACATCGACACTGTCTATGCAAGGCTCTTCGACTGTTTTCTTAAAAGACTCATTCCGTCGCTCAATTGGACATCAATTTACCATATCCTGGTAATATTAACCATAGTAAGTGCAAGATTTATTTCAGTAACTCAAAGTTACAAACGTTCAAACCAAGAGAGGTTGTAGATTGACGTGGCCATAGTTATTGATGCAGAACTGCTCTTAAATAGCGATGTAGAAGTTAAAAAACCTGTCGTTTGTGTCATTAAACACGACTTGATTCAGTTTATATTCTGACTATCCACTGGTTCACACGAGAGCGCATTACGAGAAATGAAAGTAAAAATCCGAGAACGCTATCAACTGGTATTGTAATTAATGAACTGCTTTTGAAATGAAATGGCCTCGAAATTGGCCGTATACAACACTGGCTATGAAGATGAACGATTTCAACAGATTGTCAGTCAGAGTTTTCACTGTATTATTTGTACCAATGTCATCAGAGATCCGGTTATGTGTCGGCAAAATGAACACATCTTTTGTAGAGCTTGTATCACCAGACATCTCATGAACTTTCAAACATGCCCGACATGCATGGAACCACTCACTGTCGAGACGCTAAGCCAAGCACCTCGGGGTATAAGAAACTTGCTGGCCGAATTGAAAATTCGATGTGAATTCTTTGATCGTGGTTGTGGAAAGTTTATTGAGCTGGGAGATCTTGAAAGGCATGTCACAGAATGCGGTTTCGCCCCAGCAGTCTGCTCCAACAAAGGATGCCAACTTGAGGTGAATAAACAAGATTTAGTTCATCATGAAACTGCTGTATGTGAACTACGCAGAGTTGAATGTCATAACTGCAACGACATTCGACAAGAGATGGATACAGTGAAAGTTAATTTGGCAGCAATGAATGAAAAGTTGGACAGAAATGAGAAAAACGTCTTGGAGAAAATTGAGAAAAATTTCGAGCGAGTTGAAGAAAACCTGAAAAGAAATGAGGAAAACGTGAAAGTTGATGTTAAGAATGTGATCGCAAAAGTTGAACTGGTTCAAGAACAACTTAACAAGCAGGAAGAAAGCAATCGTCAGCTAAAAGCAGACAATGCGGAAATGAAGAAAAGTTTAAATGAAATTACGAAACAACTGGAAAGAATGACGCAACAAACATTGCATAACGTTCAGGCTAAACCTGTCAAACCTGGGAAGAAAGGAATTGCAGAAGCTGATCGAATGGACAGAGAGCCGAAGGTTGTTAGGGACGGACCATTAGAAAAGT
>CACRXK020011996.1:0-15629 GCA_902702795.2 Paramuricea clavata
CCCCCCCCCCCCGACTCGCCAGCAATTTCAGGAAAGAAATATTAATTAGTGGTTGAAGTGACTCGCATAATTTCTGTTGATAACTTGCCAAAATTCACTTGCACCCCTCCCCAATTCAAGAGGTCTAGCACCACCCCTTGTGACACAAATTGAATTGCCAGACCCATCAGAAAAGAATTTCTGTCTCTGTATTGATGGAAAGATCTGGTCCAGGGAGCAGGTTTTTCGAAAGTCTGGCCAAAATGGACATCCTTTTTATTTTATCCACATTTTCCAGTCTGTCTAAAGTCCAAACATTTTGTTTTCTTTTTGACAATTTGACTGATCTGACCAGTTGCACCATGAAATGGCAAGGGCCAACAGATGCAAACTGGTTTTTCCGTATTCTGCTATCATAGTCAACTAAAACTAGAAATGCATTTGTAATTCATGCTGCTCACCTAATAAGAACATACCCCTGTGTGGTCATTAGGTAATGAAAAGTCAAATGTGATAGCATTTTTGAAATTGATGAGCTAGTACTTTGATAGCCCAAATAGATGAAAAAAAGCTTACTCCCAGTAGCAGTCACAAAGTTGGTTGATGTTAATTGTTTTACAGAATATCTGTATAAATAATAGTTACATAAAAGGTTGCAGCCAACGAATGGCAACAAACAACAAATTGAGGTGCCACATGTCTGTCAGAAGTTGGGATCCTAGGTAGCAGGTTACCTGCAAGTGCCTGAAGCTAACTGCAATCACTGGTCAAATGCATGCTTAATTTAAATTAAGTAAAGTTGAAAATTTCAATTTTTCCGAATATATTTTGCAATATTTACCGACCTTATTTAATTTAATTAATAAGAGTCGTACTCAAGACGTAAATTCATCAAGTGATGCCATCAAAAACTTAAATTTTCCTGTTCTGTGGCTGAATTTTATTCATCAGCCGACAATCTTGTCGGCTTGATATATGAAAATTTTCGAGCAGTTGGGTTTGAGCAAATTAGCGGACATTCAATTTTGATAATATGAAACATAACTCAAAAAAGTTTCTTCGACCTCGGTATCCGGTCCCCTGTCGCAATTTGCAAGCTTCAAGCGAAGCGGGCAAGTTTGGACCACGCAGGGCTAACTGCAAATTTTTTTGGCTACCTGCAAAAAAACTAAATATAGAGGCATGCCACATATTGAAATAGCATGCCAAATACCCCACTGAGATACCAGGATTCAAAGTTCTGAAAATACAGTATCTTACTTCTGGATACTGGTTACGATAAATTTTGGCGTCCCCAAACCATCAAATTAAGTATACAGTACATGTCTCTTATTGTATAAATTACATTATTACAATAACAACAGGAGATTGAACAGTTAACAACTAAAGCATTGAGTTGGAATAGTATAATCAGGCTGTGATAATTCAAGATTTTTAGTTGTACCTGACTTCAGTGATTATTGCCGCATAATGGAGCTAGCTAGTACAAACTTAATACTCACGACGTACTTAGCCTCTATAAAATTTACATAAAGTACAGATTTCTGAAAGGTATTCATTCAGTAACCTGAAACTATGTGTTAGAACAAAATTGGATATACGACACTACAATCGACTCCAACATTCCTTAGTCCCATCTGTCCAATCATGTTCCATACAAAGTCATGTCACACTTGGACAGATGGTACCAGCGAAAAGTAAGTACGGATATAGCAAGCTAGAGGTCTGCACCTATGTGGTACTTGGTTAACAGATGAGTCATCCGCTGCACAAACAAACTATCGATATGAACAGGTGAGAAATTTGCTGTCGCTGGTCAGTAAATTGCGGGCGCTAGCGAAATTTTTTAAAACAATTATTAAAATGAGCAAAAACAAGTTTTTGGGCTTCTCGTTTGGGAAGAAAACAGTGAATGTGCAAGAAATTAAGTTCGTTTATTCAAAGGCTATTGAAAAATGTCCTGGATAAAAGACTTTAAACTGAAATCGGACAATTATAAACTATTTATTTAGGCCACATAAAAAAATTACTTGTTTAGCGTCCACCCATTTTAATTTTCCTAGGTCGGGCGGGCGGATTTTTTTTTTTTTTCGTAAAATGCAACACAAAATTCTGCTAAATGCAGGAAATCCAGTATATTACCATAGTCAAAACTCACTTTAATTCTTTCAAAATCCGTTCATGTTTTTCAATACCGTTCATGTTTTTAATAAAACAGAAATGATTACCGTTTGGCGGTCACGCGCGAACACTTTAGCTGCGAGGAAGGAGTAAACGTATTACATAGCTCCCAGAAGAATAAAATCACCATTTTTTCAAGTAAAACGGTCTTTTTTATAGAGAGTTTTTGCACTAAACTCGGACGGATTTAAAAAAAAAAAAAAATTGGAGGTCGGGGACTTTTATCAGGTCGGGCGGGGACGCTAAACAAGTAATTGGCCTTATACGACGAAATATTGACGAAATTTAACTTTTTTCGAAGATGCAAGTTGTTTTCACTCCCTGGACAGATGAAATTAAAAAAATAAACTCAGGGTGGGTTTAAAATTTGTTTTTAACGCATTTTGCATCTTTGGAAAGTTTACTTATGATTAAATCCTTGAAAACACTCAGTGCAAAAATCGTGATTTTGCTAAAAATAGGAAAAAGCTAAATTTTCAACTTAAGATTGTAAAAAATCTAGTCGAGAGCCTCAAAACGAGACTATCTCTAAATGATTCTTCACAGATTTCTTAATTCACTAATCAAAGTATTGTTCATATGAAAATACGGGTTGATATAAAAAACGGCACAACCGTCTAATGTAGTCTATAATAGTCTGAATAGGTGCCTCTGAATATTCCGCTAGAAATTGCATGTGTTTGCTAATCCTGTTCGTAAAAGCATAGTTCGATTAGCGTCTATTGATTCAGAAAATATGAGCAGATAATAAGAAAATACGATAAGAAAGATGATAAGAAAATACGGGGTGATTTATGGGGGTAAAGGTTAGCACAATAAAATAAAAAAATTAAATTATTTTAAAATCTAGCCGAGAGCCTCAAAACCAAATATGGTTTAAACTACCCCTTAAAACATATACTTTATTTTGGGAGATAATTCATTCATCTAAAAATACGGAATAGTAGGAATTACTGGACACTTCCATCGGAATCCGAGGCAGTTCCGATATATAAGGTTGCAATTTTATAAATATTTTTAGCCTGTGAACGTTCTCATACCTTCCACGCCTTCCCAACAATGCAATGGATTAAAATTTTTTGGTTAACCAAAAAAACGAGGCAAGCAAATAAAACGCTAAATGTAGCGCATGCGCAGACAAACCGCGCAAAATGTAGCGCATGCGCAGACAAATTTCCCACCTGTTTTATCGATATGGTTATACCATTGAACTAAACTGCGGCTAATGACCGCATGACAATTGAGTCGCCGTCCCAAACAATTTGATAAACAATGTGGGCGAACGTGGGTGTTTAATATTTTGACGAAATAACATCTCTATTTTCGGCAAATTGTCCGTTCGGCAAAATGTCTTTTCGGCGAAAAGGCTGTTTGTCAGAATGTCCTTTCAGCAAAATGTCCGTTCGACGAAATGTCCATCGGCAAAATGTCCGTTCGGCAAAATGTCTTTCGGCGAAGTGTCTTTCAGCAAAATGTCAGGGTACCGACTATTTGATGAAGTATGGATAAAACGTTTCTGGCAGACTCGACAAAGAAAATTCGATCAAATATCAGGGTCTGCAATTTGCAGTAACCTGATATCCACAGGATAAAATTTGGTTTTGGATACCAAACTGTGAATGACTTGTATTCAAGGGCTCTGGGGGCCCCTAGTCATTTTTTTCGGGCGAAATATTTCCGTTTTTCGGGGAAAGTACCGAAATTTTGTATGGAAAATGAGGAAAGGGCTACGGCACAGTGGCTACGGTAGCATTTTCTTTCAAAATTATTTTGGCCCGGGCCCCCGAAGAGCTCTCGGCAGTCCTGCTTGTATCCCGACTGGATGTTACAAAATTGCAATCATTAGATAATGCTAAATGTCTCTGGTCCTGGCATGGATTATTGGAATTCCTATATTATATTTACTATCTTTATAGTATTGGATGGGCACACACAAAAAAGGACCTTCGATGATCAGTGACGGCGGTAAAGAAAACCAGATGACTTTAGAAGAATGGATCAAAGATAAACCCTGTGCATTAGGTGAAGGAGTTCTCAAACGTTTTGATGGCCTTTTGCCTTTCTTGTTTAAAGTTCTTTCTGTAAATAAAGGCCTATCAATACAGGTTTGACATTTCTTTATATAACGAGCTCTTCACAGGCTCTGTATAGCATACATGGTTTTAAATTTAGCATCTTGAAATGAAGGTTCCCAAATGCCACAGATTAATTTACTATACTGTTCTAAGCCAGAGTCTATTAGAGGCGTGCTATTGTACAGTATTCTGCATTGTAAATCACATACTGTATGCCAAACAACTTTTATTCAAAGAAACAAGTATTATGTGTAACTGCAAACAGGACATTGTATTACTGTGCAGTTTACGTATACAAACTATTGTAACATATACCTGTCATACATAACTATCATTTATAGTATAGAGCAGGTAGCCTGCGTGGCAGGCGGTATTTCTAGAGGCAGCGAAAATTAGGGAGGCGAAGGAACTAAAAACCGCAGGCTATATAGAGCAGGCTACACAGCAGCCGTATTTTCTAACAAACACCTGCATACAGCCTAGTGTTGGAGAGGTCTTTATGCAGGCTAGTATTGGAGAGGTCTATATTGTAGAGATATTTTCAAAAGAAAAGGATATAGCAGGCAGGCCCTCAATTTGATGGGGGGCCTGATTTGCAGTGGGCCTGATTTGCCACGCAGGCTACACAGTAGAGAGGTTCCGCAATGAAAGATTCGAATGTATATATGTATGAAACCATGGATAATAAAATAAATGGATAGGAAACTAGATGACGTGACCTAATGTGTTCAATGGGCTGATGGCGTCATTGGATGTTGAAACCTAGTTGCAAACCAAATTCTCAAAAACGGCATGTTTAGCATTAATACAGCTAAACATTTTCGTCAAAGAGCAAATGAATATAACTACGCCATTCTACGATGAAATCTCTAAGTATTCCCAGTCAATTTTAGCAAATATTTCAAGCACTAAACAGTGAAAAAGGCATCCCAAATTTCGTTAAAATTGGGGACGCCAATTTCGTAGCTACAAATGTAAAAAAATGCAAAACAAAGACAAAAACATTTACCTTGAATACCTTATCGTGGCTTAGGCATGTTTTTAAAACAATTAGACCAGTTTATGCTTCAATATTACTCTTTTAAAGCGGAAAGTATAGCGAAACAACAAAAATGCCGAGAACTTTGCAATACGCGTGACGTCACAGATTGCAACTAGGTTGTTTTGCTTACGTCAGCTAGAGTCCTATCCATTTATTTTATTATCCATGATGAAACGCGCCTACAACTGTGATTTCTCACGACCCACTGCAAACTCTTTCTGGCTTTATTTTTCTCAATACTAATATAACAAGTTTTGTGAAAGGGAGTTTACCTATAGTTGTGTTCATAAATTAATTCTATCTTGAAAATATTTGTTAGGCCCATCCTACAAAAGAATTAGCTGCTCGACTTCATCGGGAAAAACCTGAAAATTATCCAGATGACAATCACAAGCCAGAGATGGCCATAGGTAAGTGTACAGAACGGTTTGTGCCAGACTGAGTGTGGGTAGCGACGATAACAAGACAACTGTGCGTTGAGAGACACGACTACCTGAAAAACGTTAGTTGTGTCTCTATCAATCTGCAGTTGTTAAGTACTATTTAAAACACGAGTACGAGTGTTTTATCAGATTTTAAACGCGAGGCCAGTGGCGCCGTGGCCGGGGGGGGAGGCATGCCCCCCCCTATTGTTGAGACCCGTCGGAAAATTGTCAGTGTTGTCGGAAATTGTCAAAGTTGTCGACGGGGGGAAGTGAAGATTTAAAATGTTCTCGTCCGGAAAAATGTTTGGTTTGTCAGAAAAGTTTTTCGGTTTGTCGGAAAAGTGCTGCCCTTGCCTAGCCTGCGTGCAGCCTGACTTTAAAGGGGGAAAAGTCAGTCTACGAATCAGGGAACAAAACCGTGTTCGCGCCATCTTTTGAATTGCATGTATTTCTGTATTCAAACGTGATTGGCTATTGCTCAGAAGCTTAATACACGCGCTTCGATTGGCCAATTGTTAATACATTTAGTTCAAGCGCGAAGAGCATTATTGTGTGTAATTTATGCACGAAGCCCATACAAAAGATGTATGAAAGGGTTCTCATTGAGTGTTCTCAAGACGCCATTTTGCTAGGTACAGAGTGTCCCAAAACCACAAAAACTATTGAAATAACGTTTGTCAGAATTTGAATGCCTCAGCACTCTCCTGAACCCACATGTGCATCAAAGCTTGACCAGGGCCGCCGAGAGGTTGGCGGGAGCCCGGGGCAAATTATTTTTTTGCGGGCCCCCTATCCAAAAAATTTTTCCGGAAAAATTTTTTTTCTAGATAACAACCTCCCCCCCCCCCACCCGTCGCCAAAAAATTTTCGGTCAGTGTACCATTTTAGGGGTCAAAAATTTTTTTCCGGAGTAAAAATTTTTCCGGACGAGTACGTTGCAATTGCTTTCCAGGGACTTTATCTCATTTTTTTATGCCGAATTTCGGTACTTAGCCCAAGAAAACAGATATCTTGTCCTTTGCGTGGAAATATTTAACACACAAAAAAGACTGGGGCGCAACAAAAAATTTTCAGGGGCCCGCAGCACCTCGGGGCCCGGGGCAATTTGCCCCCCCCCCCTCTCGGCGGCCCTGAGCTTGACATAATTAAATTGTATGCATGAAGAAACTGTTTAAGAAGTTGTTTAAAATTCCCATGAGCAGTGTGCTTTACAAAGATATTTTAATTTCTTAATAAGTCAAATATTTAATATATGCACCCTGCCAATATTTTACGCATGTTTACGTTCAGCTTAAGGCCCTGTTACACGGTGCAATTTTTCATGCAACTTGTCTCGCAATGTTTATAAAAAGATTTTGATAATGCATTGCAAGAGGTGTTACACACTGCAATGATTTTCATGCAACTCGCAACGATAGGGGACAGAGGCATGCGAAGAGACCAGGGAGAGGCGCTATTTGGCGCCAAATTTTAATTAAAATAAAGCGTGTACTGGGGAGAGCCAATAGGAACTCTCCAAGCTATAAATATTGCGAGACAAGTTGCACGAAGTCATGTTACACGCTGCAACGCTTAAAATAATTAGTGCAATCGTTGCCAAAAGTAGAACCGACTTCTACTATGTGCAATGCTTCATGCAACTTGTCTCGCAACGATTTTGACCATTGCAAGGCATGTTAAACGGTGCAATGTTTCACGCCATTGCGAGACAAGTTGCATGAAAAATTGCACCGTGTAACAGGGCCTTTAGTGCTAGTGTATTCAAATTGTAACAATACGGTCAATACGGGTACTGTGATACGGACACCCTGTATATCATTTTGTTGAACTGAATGTATTAACAATTGGCCAATCGAAGCGCGTGTATTAAGCTTCTGAGCAATAGCCAATCACGTTTGAATACAGAAATCCATGCAATTCAAAAGATGGCGCGAACACGGTATTGTTCCCTGATTCGCAGACTGACTTTTCCCCCTTTAAAGTCAGGCTGCACGCAGGCTACCCTTGCCCCCCAACAAAAACAAAAAAAAACATGGGTCCCACGGCGCCACTGCGCGAGGCGCAGCCGAGCGTTTTATGTTTGATAAAACACGACAACGACAACGAGAGCATTTCTCGTTTAATTTTAACAGCTCTGACAGATTTTGAAGGACTGTGTGGCTTTCGGCCTTACGATGAAGTCGCCACTTACTTGGAAACAATACCAGAATTAGAAACTGTAGTTGGTATGGAGGAAAGCTCTTCATTTATTTCCGCTTGCAAAGGTGAGTTGTGTGTTGTCACGATAAAGGATTTGACTAAAACTAAACCCAGTCCGCGTATATTTAAGGCCTGTTTAAACGGATCCAACATTGTTGGACCAACATCATCCAACAATGTTACTATAATAGATATGACTGCTTCTCTTTCAAATCTTTTTGGTTAGATAAGCTTTACTCAAACTCTAAACCTAGTCTTGACAAAAATATTTGAAAAAGAAGTCGTTTGGGCCATTATTTCAACAATGTTGGATGATGTTGGCCCAACAATGTTGGATCCGTTTAAACAAGGCTTTAGTCTGGCCTACTGTATATATGGAATTGGAAAAAAAATATAGGAAAGTTTTATGCGTATAGGTCGCTTCACCTTCTTTACACTAGAGGGATGAATTCTTCGATGTTATTTGTTATTTTTGGTGGAAAATCATCTCGGTTTTCAGCTCTATATCCGGAAACTTTGAATCCAGGAAGCAAAAACTTGCCTCAATTAAGGTAATTCCGCAGTTTTGCATTGCGCACTTTTACTGCGCACATCTTGTAACTTATAATTTCATCCATTATACGTACCGTTTAAAAAAAAAATCATTTTATGACAATTTTATGTTACTTCAAAACATCTTTGGTTACATTCGTGCAAAGAATTACGTTAAAATCAATGTTTTCAAAAAAGGCATACAAAAGTGTAGCTAGGGTTCCCTGTGTCTGTAGTATATTTATTTACTTGTATTTCACGTTTTAATGCCACAATTCCCTAAAAAGATCGGTGACCCCCGTTTTATAACTGATAATTTATTTCTTTAATGCATTTTACATTTTATATCCGAAATTAAAAGAAAAATCATTTCTGGATCTTGAAAAAAAATCCTTTATCAATGCATGTTCTCAAAGAAAGATATGTAAAGAAATGTGGAAAAGACATCTGTGGATTAGAATTGTACACGTTAGTAGTTTCATTTTGCTCAAAACATAATATTTTTTCCAAAATAATTTTCCAAGATAGGTTTACTAAAGCAAAATTCGCTCTAAAAACGTCAATAAATATCGGGCTGTTGTGATTTTGCTGTTACTCGTATTAATGAGCGTCAGGATGGCGCCATATTGGGGGTAAAGGTGGTATATTGTAATTGTCATATCTTCTTAACGAGTTCGGTGACCCCGACTTTTTTGTGTGATTTTACTTTAAGTATATCATAAACTCCATGCCTGGGAAGTTTCAGCACATTCTCATTTCGGGAACAATTACTGCGGAATTACCTTAAGGCCCGTGTAAACGGGCGATTTTTGCTGCGATTTTTGTTGCGATTTTTGTTGCGATTTTTTCCTTTTGGAGGATGTGAAGGAGAGATTACTTAATGATGTTGTTATGAGATTTCATAACCTGGAACATTTATAACTGATCTACTTCTTCACATTCTCCAAAAGCAGAAGATCGCGCAACTGAAATCGCAGCAAAAATCGCCCGTGTAAATTGGCCTTAAAAGCTGCTACATGTATTTTATTATACTTATTTCAAAATTTCTATTTCACTCTACATTTCATATAATTTTGTTCAGCTAGCAACGATGAACATGTTAGGAAGTCATTTTTCAAGAGATGTTTTACCTCATTGATGACGAGAGACACAAATATTGTTAAAGAATCGTTATCAGCACTGGTCGGTCGACTGAGTAAAAACACTAATTCGTCTGCAGATTTAAAAGACTTACTGTTGCGATTAAATTCACAATTTCCAGGAGACGTTGGTTGTTTTTGTATTTATTTTATGAATCACATAATCTTGAAACCTTTGCAAGCAATGTTCCTGGCACCCAATCTTCCACACGCTTACTTGGATGGAGGTGAGAGACATCAAACCAAATATCGAACCTTTGGCATTTCATATTTGTACCGGTTTCATCATACTAGCTCCCTGACAAGGGATTGGCGAAAACTGTTATTACAATTATAACGGTAACCCAGTAAATAATCAATCAGCCTTTCTCACCCCGCCATTTTTGGGTAGCTTTTCAGCCGAAGTCGGCGAGATAAGTCCACACAACAGCGACGTTTTATAATTTTTTGGACGAATGATGGTAAATTTTCTTTGTAAATGGTTAGTTTATTTTGAAAAATTACTTTTTACATTGTTTTAATTATCAGCATTGGTTAACGAGAATTAGTATAATTACATAGGTGATTATTGAAAATTCTCCACGCTGATTGGTTACCGTTGAGGTGATTATTACGCGATAATCACCTAAGCGATTTTCAAAATGGCGGCCGAAGCCGTTTTGTCAATTAAAAGACGAAGAAATGTGCATTTTTTAATTTTTTTCAAAAAAATCACCTATGAAATTATACTAAAACAATTATTCACCTCAGGCTCGGTGATTATCGTGAATAAAAACCTCGACTTCGTCTCGGTTTTTATTCACCGATAATCACCTCGCCTTCGGTGAATAATTGTTAATTAGATGCCACCCAAAAATGGCGGATATTCGTCATCATGAGAAAGGCTGACTCCTTCATTTTGCAATTATTTAGTGCATGATTAACCATCGCTGAACGGGTGTCTTCGTAGCAGCATTTGCTTTCCTCTCGGGAGTGGTTATCGCTCTCTCCGGATTTTTTACAACTGGCCCTTAATGTTGTCTAAAGTTTTGCGGATCTGTAGACACCTGTACATGTTTCTGCGAAGGAGACTAGACCAAATTATATTACACTATCATGATAAAATCTTGAGAGTGGGGTTACAGTTTAGGTTATGATGAACAATACACTGGAAAATAAATAACAAGAACGTCGACGTTTCGAGCGAAGGCCCTTCGTTTTGAGACTTGCAGAACATGTTCATTTTCGTAGACGGAGGCCGTAGTAGCTTGGTCGAAACGTCCTTTATAGGCTTTACTAATGTACATATATTTTTAGTCAGAGACAACTTTTTAAATATTGTTATATTTTACATTATATTCTTATAAATTGGTGTTCATGATCGGTGTTCAAGGATATATAATTGTACAAACCTACATCCTATGTCTTCGTTTTCAGATTGCATTGAATGTATGGCTTGCAGCGATAATACAGTACGAGCAGGTTTGACACCAAAGTTTCGTGACGTAAAAACTCTTTGTGACATGCTTGATTATTCTCCTGGATCAAGAGAAGACAACATGTTTAAATGTGAGCGAGATCCATCTTGCCCATATTCCGAAGTATATAATCCTCCTGTGCCGGATTTTGCAGTTCGAAAAATACTAGTAAGTGTTGTGTTTTTTTTTCTTCTTGAAAATTCTAGGCCTACTTGAATTGAACTATAGCGACCTTAGCATGTCAGTGATCTCACCGCGTATATTGCATAAAACTATAATTTACAGTATGTGTATCGCAGCACAGAGGGATTTTTCAGCACTTTTAATGCCTTTGGTGTCGTGTTATATTTATGTACTACTCTATATATTAAATGTCATACACATTCTCATAGGGAATCTGCTTTGTGTTTATGCGCCCGCCACTAATCTATGTAAACAAGCATTGTGATTGGTTACAATGAACACAATGAAACCAAAGAATGAATTTTCTATGAGTCGCAAGCATTGATCACCGTTGTTTAATAAGCAAGCCATATGTTGCGGCGTACATGCACTAGTCATTAATTACTATAATGTATTCGCTTTACCAAAATGTAAACCCAACATATTCTGACTGGAATGGTTTTAAAATGAGCAATTTTGTTCTTTTTTCGCTCTACAGGTTCCTTGTAAAGAGATCAGTTACATGTTGAGGCCGCTAAATGGTCCAAGCATTATCATTATAATTGAAGGAAAAGGACATTTTGAAAAAAGTGATTTCAACAAACAGATTGCTATTTCTGCTGGAACTACCGTATTCTGTTCTGCTAGTCATTCATTGATCATTAATAAGGAGAATACTAAACTGTTTATGTTTCAAGCTTACTGTGAAGTAAATTCACAGTAAAAACAAATTGGTTTATGGGTTATTTTAACCAATTTGTTTTTAAAGTGTTCTATTTGAATTTGGAATTTACCAGTGGAGAGGATGCGCTAATTTAAGGTGGCTCAATACAGTTTTTGAAATATGACAAAATCGTGAGTTAGATTTAATTTTTTGAAGAGAGGTTTCTTGTTAGAAGACAAAAAGTATACCACATATATTGAGCAATCTTCTAGGAGTTGAAAATTGTTCACCAAAATGTCGTCATTACCGTTGCTATGGTAACAATGACGTTTCAATATGGCCGACATTTTACCTTTTAACACATTTTATTAAAAAAGGCTGGTTACCCCCATTTTTTATTTCGTGAAACGTTTTCATTTAGAAATATGAATGATATGAACAATTTTAAAAAAATTCTGTAGATCAGAATTCTTAAAAAATTAAAAAACGTGATTTTTCGTGATAAATATTTTTTGGATCTACAGAATTTTTTTTAACTTGTTCACATCATTCATTTTTCTGAATAAAAACGTTTCACGAAATAAGAAATGGGAGTAACCGGCCTTTTTTCGAGTAAAATGTGTTAAAAGGTAAAATGTCGGCCATATTGAAACGTCATTGTTACCATAGCAACGGTTATGACGTCATTTTTGTGACCAATTTTCAACTCTTAGAAGATTTTTCAATATATGTGGTACAATTTTTGTCTTCTAACAAGAAACCTCTCTTCAAAAAATTAAATCTAAATCACAATTTTGTCATATTTCAAAAACTGTAGGGAGCCACCTTAAGCGGTTTTAAGCAACAACTGAATTTCTAGCTTAATTAATTAATTAAATGAACAGTATACTTAGCATGGTTAATTAAATGAACAGTATACTTAGCATGTAATAAATTGGAAAAAAACAGCAAAATTAATTCCTCTTTTCATTGTCTAAACGCGGTCTAATTGTCTAATTATCATAAATAAGATGATAATTATTAAACGCCACCGGCATGGTCATATCTTTAGTACTGAGTTTGGATGGAAGAACCACGTTCGAGCACGACGGGCGCAATTCACTCTGTTTGATTTATCTTTACGGGAATTCGCAGGCTTAGTTTTGCTCGAATTCATGCGGTTACATGTATTCCGCGGGCTGTGTGAACTCGAAAGGCAAAATCGTGCAATTTGAGTATGGTTCCATGCCATAGTTCACTGTTCCAGCTTCGTACCCAGGCTTTGTAGTAATTAATAGCGTTCAGAGGTCTGGGTGAAAATTCCCCGCGCGCCTAAAAGCTCACCCAGAGCTCAGAACGCTATTAATTACTAAAGAGCCTGGGTACGAGGCTGGTATGGTTCTGAATTCATCCCCTTAACCCTTATGAGCCATGCATGAGGTCTTTACAGCCTATTAGTAACAATTTAGTTTTCCTACAAATGGCAGAAGAACTTGCCAATACTTAAGGTGGAGTTACACGAGCAACAAAATTGCTGCAAGCCTGCAACAATATCTGATTTCAACGCATGTTAAAATTGAAAATGTTTACACATAAATTACAAATCACAAGGCAACATGTGTCGACATTTCTACTTAACATGCATTGAAGTCAGATTTTGTTGCAAGTTGCAGCAATTTTGTTGCTCGTGTAACTCCAGCTTTAGTCATACAAGGATTTTACCTGCAGGTATGACGTCTCAAATCAAATCAAAACAAATTTTATTAATAAATACATTACGCAGTTAGGCTTAATACATACTGATTACTAGTATATTGTGATGTATTAAGTTAAGTCAATATAATTCCTTTGTCATAAATAACAGCCACTGGACCTTCACACAGAGCAAACAGTGCTGAAAAATTGAAGCCAGCTAACTTCAAATTTCCGCAATGTTCTCCAAGGTGTGTGTAAATCTCCAATTGAGATTTCCCTTCCTGAAAATTTCGTGTCAAGACATGTATCCTGTGTGAAGTATGATGTGAAACTACGTCACAAATTAATTGACCTCTGACTACGTCAAACTGGTGTATCATGCTGCCATTCAAAGAATAAACACAAACTGTGTTGCTAGAATATGTAGCTGAGATAACATCGTTATTATGCGTTATACTAACGAGATCATTTCGGTCAGCAGTTTCAAAGTTATGTGAGAGTACACCATTACTGTCGCAGACGTAGATAAAGGTTTGGTGACCGAAGACTAAGATTTTACCCGCGGTGTTTACAGCAAATTCAACATGAGTGGGAGAATTTGAGAATTCTTCAATTAGATCCGAGGGTGCGCTTTCCCGATAGTTTTTCTCCGCATGTGCGAGGAACACTAGATTTGACTCGCACATGATATTTCCTGTTTTATCAGCTACGAGAAGCGAGAAATCAAATTTGTCGGCGGATACTTCGACATAAGCGACAACATATATATTATCTAACCCATCGTCTGTGACAGCGAGTAGTATTTTAGCGCAGTCAGTGGTTATTTCGTCTGTACTATGAAACAAGCAGAAGTGCAATACATCGTCTCTAAAAGCAATTTCTGCAATGTGTCCACTTCCGGTTGTCATTATTTCAGGCATAACTTTATGGTCATGTTGCGTCATTCTATCAAATACAAATATATGTGGTGCACCAATCTTGGCGCTGTGCATAATCGAGTTTGCCGCAGAATCTAATAATGGATGAAAACTACCACGACTTGTTTGAACCTTCGGCCATGTTAACAAGTTATACCTCTTCTCCGCAAACCTCAATGTAAAATTCGCTAAAACATAGCTAATCATGATTACCGAACTCATTAATTCTTGACGCTTTTGCTTGTTGAAGCGTGACCTTAATCCACCATTGATATGAACATTAAATATCCCCTGAATTGCTTCAAGGTTGTGAAGTTCTTCGAGATACAACATACATGTTTCAAATACAACCCTGGGGTCTTCAACGCTTTCAAGCATTCTACTTATCACTCGTAATTTGCATGCAAGGATTCTGTCTTTCGTCGACAGTGCTTTGTTGTTGAACGCTGTTGTAGCTTCGTGTCGTGCGTGTTCAAACGACCTTCTTGCGGAGGAAAGACGGTCCTTGGAAGCAGTACCAAGATTGGCTATTATTCGTGAAAGCAGTTTAATGGCTTCCTCAAAACGTTCGTTCTCATTGAGGTTTTGTTTTGAGTTTGATTCACTACTGCTGGTAGAGAAGTCAGGCATTTCATTTGAACTTTGACAGTCTATCGACTGTATCGTGCTTCCGCTCTTGTCTTGCAATGTACCTCGTTTATAAACGTCGTCTTTCGTAGATCTGAAGGCCATATTCAACAAGCAAACACCTTCTTTAAGAAAGCTTATACTTGCAAGAAGATCTTTACGTGATAACCCTTCCAGAATTGATTTCATGTTATCCAACTCACGAACAATTATTTGACGACATTTCTCGTCGGTAACATCGCCATCCTGTAAGTGCTCCGCAGTATGATCGCGAAGTTTGTCCCAAAGCAAACCAAAGGTTAGGTCTAGCACGCCTGAGATAATGCCAGACATATTAACTTAATTGTTTGATACAGACTCATACAGCACTTTCAAGTGAGTGCAGGTAATTGAGGTAAAATCTAGCCTCCTCCGCAGGCAGAGGAGGTTGGACAGCTAATTAGCGAGTTGTCACGTGAGCTCTCGACCAATGAGATCGCTCTATTTTCCATCGTGTTGGCGAATAATTTTGGCCTTCTAATTTGCATTGGACACAGAAGAACTCAAAAAATATATAT
>CACRXK020011997.1:0-15629 GCA_902702795.2 Paramuricea clavata
CTCACGACAAATATATAATTTCGAGAAGATTTCTTTCCATTACAGATGATGAAGCATATTCATATAAAATTATTTGGTAACAAACATTTTCTTGAAGTAAAAATCAGAGGCCATTGGGTTAAAAGTGGATAAACAGCATTAAGAAGGTCTATTATAAACCCATTAGCTGGCAATACATCCAACCTTAGTATTAACTCTGTCCAACGCCAGACAATTTTACACTGTGTACGATTTTACTTGTCAGTGGTAGAGTATTGTCCGTAAATGGGTTAACAAACCTATCTGCCAATGTCTCTTATTAACCCATTAGCTGGCAATGCGCCCTACTTTAGTATTTACTGTCTATAAACGCCAGACAATTCAAAATCCCCCATGACGACAAAACACCAAGACTAAATGATTACATATAGCCTGTCGTCTTTCAGCCAGATATTTAATATACATGGTAAACATAGTTAGTAGTCTTTATAGCAGCCATTCCTCGACTTTGTATCGACGAATTGTCGCTCGAGCTAGTTGATTCACCGCAGAGAGAGTTGAGAGATATTGAAGACACATTAATATAGTGACAATACTGGACTTTCAACCCCCTCATTTTACAAACGAACTTGAATATACTTAATGAACCCCCTGGAAAATGGAAATGGACCGACATCTCCACTGCATGGGTAATGTCTAAAAGGGATAGACGAGAGGTAGTTTACGAGATGGTTCCAAAATTGAAATAATTAACGTCAAGAATAGGGTGACGTCAAGAATAGGGTGACGTCAAGAATAGGGTGACGTCAAGAATAGGGTGCTGCCGAGCTGAGGCTCGGCAGCAATTACACAATAATCTATCCAACAACAGTCAATATGAACTACGGTTTCAATTCACCTTTCATCGAGAGTCATTATATATGTGTTTATTATACAATCTAGTTGACTTGTCATAATCAGGAAGGGATGTATTTTCATATAACATATATACCTACTTAAGTGTTAATTATCTATATTGATGATAAATATACTCAACTTATACTTCTTCTCAAATATAAAATGTTGCAATCATTTCCGCAACGACAACGTCAACATGCACGATGCGAGTTGCTGAGCACATTATTTACATGCAAGGTCAAAATGAAACTAACAGTTATACTTTACATATATAATCTGCGTGTACAGAAACAGCCACAAACAATTCTTGACATTTTTATAACATATGCATACTCAACTATAATTTTCCACACATGTTTCCTATTGAACTTGTAGTTCAACTCATGCTGATATTGTTTCATTTAGTTTATTTTTAAAAAATTAACACATATCAATGGTTTTAGTAGACGTGAAGATGATTGATTAGTATATTAAAAAGGCGAATACTAAACAACAATAAAATAATAATATTATTATATAAAATAAGCACGCGATTTCTATTTTTTGTTTTTATAGATGGCTTAAAGGCGAATCAAAGGCAAATATCTTGCTCGCATATTTTTATTAAATATCTTAAATATTTATGGTATCATTATTAGAATGGTGTATAGGAAGAGTTCGTAATCATGCAGATCGTATACGGTCCAACCTATATGAACGGGTTTGTTGACTGGTTCATCGTAACAACAAAAGACAGTGAAATCTTTCCAAAGACGAGCCAAAACACTGGTTACTATGGTTTTATGAAGCCAATCACGAGCCAAAACACGACCATTGGCGGCACGCAACCTTGTCCCCAATGCCAATGGAAAGAGTCTGGGAATGAAGTTGCACGACACGCTGCGTCTACAGACAGCCCACGAAACGGGAAAAAATGTGAAACCTCTTTTCCTTTCATCGCAAGAGTCCCTCGCAAGCTCACTCCACTATTACAATGCTCCACAGCTCGACAGTTTATTTTAATTAGATGCAAGCACTCACAGCGAGCTTGCGCGCGAGTTGACTTTTGTGATGAGTGGAAGTTTGATTTGTTTGTTTACTGAATAGTTTGTTTGTTTGTTTGTTTGTTTGTTTGTTTGTTTGTTTGTTTGTTTGTTTGTTTGTTTGTTTGTTTGTTTGTTTGTTTGTTTGTTTGTTTGTTTGTTTGTTTGAACCATTCAATAAGTTCAATTGGCAATTATGCTTTAAAAGCAATTGGGACTATAACGTCCTATATACCCAATTCCTGCCGTTGTATTGTATTGTATTGTATTGTATTGTATATATATATCCTCCCAATTTTGCTAATTATACATAATATGAATATAAGTGATTTACCATACAAATAACAATATCCTGTTAACTATAATTAACATTGCTGCGCATTCTCTATGTTCAATCCCGAAGGATGCATTGTCTTTAGTTTACTTATCCAAAATGCCTCACGTCTGGTCGGTTCCGCTGGGTCAGTTTTATCAATTAAAACAATCTCGCAATCACTAATCAATCCATTATGTCCATTACCCAAGAAATGTTGATGGAAAAACATTTGTGTATAAGCCTCGTTATTAACTGCCTTTTTGTGGCACGCTTTATAATTATTCCAACGGTACCTAAATTTATCTGTTGTTTCGCCAACATATTGTTTTTACAGACTTTACAAGTAAGAAGATAAACCACACATTTCGAGTCGCAATTCAACCTATGGTTCACTTTGTACTGTTTACCATCCGTTGAACACTCAAAGCTGTCGGTTTCTCGAATATTATTGCACGTTAAACATCGTGCTTTCTTACATTTCTTACACCCCTTTTCCCTCACTAACGGCGGTACTTTAGCCCTAACTAAATAACTTTTTAAGTTGCGGCCAGTTTTAAATGCCACAAATGGTCCGGGCGAAAACACTTTCTGAGCTTCTGGATCTAAGTATATTATATGTATATATTTACGGATTATAAGACCAAAGTCCTTTAACAGAGGATGAAACGTAATTGTCAAAGGTACTCCTATTTCTCTTTTTTGTTAGATGCTTTATCACAAGATTGCAACCTCTCAAATTCTTTCCTAATAAGCCACATTGGGTAGGCTCTATTTTGCAGCCAACCCGACAATTCCTGCAAATGTTTATCAGCGTCTTCCTCTCTTGAGCAAATCTTCTTGATGCGTAGACCCTGACTATATACTATAGACCTTTTAACATGTGCAGGGTGTGATGAATCATAATGAAGATACTGGTGGCAATCAGTAGGTTTACAAAACAAACTTGTAATGAAATTACCACCAGCATTTTCAACTACGACATCAAGAAAATTTACTCTATTATGCGAATACTCGTATGTAAATTTGAGATTAGGATGAAATTCATTGAGTCTCGACATAAATTGCAGGAGTTTGTCCTCTCCTTCTAACCAGACAAAAAAGTCATCTATATATATATATATATATATATATCGTGGTTCAGATTTGGCTATATCCATTATCACGAAGCTATAGAAAAATATTCTGTGGTTGGTTAGTTATAAACAAAACAAAACTAACCATTTACCAATCGGATGCGTTTGATATATTCGATTAACCAATCAGATGCGTATTAAGCCAGTTAGAGATAGTGGTACTGGAAGTCAAATCTGAACCTCTATATACAGTATACATATACTATTGTGGCAAATCTATTAAACTAAATAAACTAAACTGAACTTGACGTGTTGACCTGGAATTACTCATCTACGTCATTACGTTCAAGAATTTCCGTAACATCACACTAATATTTAACAATTACATTATAATTACAAGCGCCTGCCATGATTCAGTATATCATGCAGTTTTCGCAGTGGTACTGTGAAATAACTGCAACTCACAACTTACTCACTCGGCAAAGATACGCCGCCAATCATTCACTCGAGGATGTAGCTTGACGCAATTTTACACTGTATGACAACGTATACGCTAACTATGTTTTGCACGGCAACGTTTACGCTGTGTTAATCTTTTTCGTGACAGGAACATGCTGCGAAAGACTGCGTGATCATACTTGTAGTGTATTATTGAATCTCAATGTTCTCCATTAATTAACGAGCGATTTCGCTTGCAAGTTCTTTCAAAACTGAAATTGAATTTTCCAATTTTTCCAAAGTAACGTTTGCTAATAATAATTGCTATTATATATTGTATGTTATAATAGTTGTGTTTGCAGTTGCGCTAAAGATCGATATGTTTGGGTATCAAGGGGGGCAAATACCAAAATAATAATTCGAGCACAGCCTTAATCTGGGAAAATGTATCGTGCAAAAAACCCCAGTAAAAAATCGTTCACGGTTTTTTAACAGTTTTAACGTTAAATATATGCATAGCCCAAAAAACATTTCGCATATATGAATAAAATCGACAACACAAAGCAAGTACGGCATGGAATTTTACTACTGAAACAACAACGATTAAATTATTAAAAAAATCAACATCTAAACAATAGACTTTACCGTTTATTCACTTTTGACCCAATGCCAATGGCCTCATTTTCCTGTTTGCCAGTTTTGGCATGACAGGCGCACATGAAGGTTATTTTCCCATGTTTCCTTCACGATTTGGTTCCTGGTTGATTTTACTCGTACTCGCTTCACTTGGTAAGTACTAAAGTACTACTAGTTTCTACTAGCGTGGAATATTAAAGCTGAAACTTGAGAAAAAAGTAAATTCACAATAATTTACTAAAATGTGGAAGAAAAAAACTGATATAACTCTCTTCATTGCCACAATCGTGAACGCGGTGAGTTATAAAAAATGAAACTCTCTAACATCTTCATAATGTTAACGAGAGAGAGTTACGTCAAACATAACTCTCTCATGTTAGTTCAAGGAAACATCGGGAGAGTTAAGAAATTGGGTGTGGTCATTGGGAAAAGTGGGCGTGGTTCGAACATAACTCTCCGAAATCATAACTCTCAGAGATAACTCTCCACTTCATAACTCTCCGTTTAGCCGGTCCCGTCTGCGCGCAGGCTAGGTGGGACCGGCTAAACGGAGAGTTATGAAGTGGACGCACGCTATTGACACGCTACAAACTGAAATACCAAAATATAAGATGAAAATCTGAAGAAACAAGCTTTACTATTTAAAGGTTTTCTCAAAAAACTGACATAACTCTCTTCATTGCCACAATCGTGAACGCGGAGAGTTACAGTATAAAAAATGATAGCTCTCTAACACTTCATAATGTTAACGAGAGAGAGTTACGTCAAACATAACTCTCTCATGTTACTTCAAGGAAACGTCGGGAGAGTTACGAAATTGGGTGTGGTCATTGGGGAAAGTGGGCGTGGTTTGAACATAACTCTCCGAAATCATAACTCTCCGGTTGGTAACTCTCCCTTTAGTCATACCCCCCAAAACTAGCTATAGTTTATAAACCCGAGCAACGTTTCCAATTCATTGGCGTGAGTTGTATTATATATATGTTTTTATCCAGCATTATATTTGACTTTGGCTTTCCTCTAAAACAAGTCAGAGTTTTTTCCATGCAATATTTCACACAATAACATTTCAATGTGTAATTCTAGTGTAAACTATTCACTATTAAGACTGCTCTCACTTAAATCTTTAAAGCAGTATATCTATGCTTTATCAAGCAATGATCAAACTTGGAAAAACAGGTTCTTTGAACAATGACGTAATTATTACCCGCTTTGCTTTAATATTGCTTAACAACCTTATCGAGTGAGTCCAACGAACCATACCAAATATTAATAAACAAAACTTTTATAGTCAACATGGATTTATTTCTCTAGGGAAATCTTTAATATAATGTCTAATCAACGTTTGTCGTTAGATAAAAGGACTTACACAGTCACATTTATTTTATCGTTGGTTCTATTAGTTTGTATAGTACGTGTGTTTACTGGAAGCAAGAAAGACACGAAATATGATGATCTTATAACCACTGGCGGTGCAATACGGCGTTCTCTTTCTTTCACTATTCCTTCTCAAAAAACAACAGTTTGTAAAACTCAAGAATGCAAAGACATTGCGAAATACGTGAAAAGATCAATGAACACTTCAGTTGATCCTTGTTCGAATTTTTATAAATTTACATGTGGCGGTTGGATAAAAAGGAATCCTATCCCAAAAACATCTTCAAGCTTTTCAACCTTTGCTAAGCTCAACAGTCGTGTAGAGAAAGCTTTGAGGAAAATTATTGAAGATAAGACAGGAAAGTACGACAATGAGTATACCAAAAAGGCAAAAACCTTTTATAAATCTTGTATGGACCTGAAGAGCATCGACCATCTGGGTGCGAAGCCTTTGGTAGACTTGATTCGTGATGTTGGTTCTTCTAAACTATTTGATTCTAAACATTGGGATGAAAAGAACTGGGATTTAAGACAAACCTTGCTCAAGGTGCAGAAGAAATATGCATCCGCAGGCGGGCCATTATTCTCAGTCCATGTTGGGAACGACCCTAGGAATAACAAGAGACATATTTTGGAGGTAAATCTACTGAAATCTACTGAAATTTTGTAAACTAAAACCTTCTTAAAAAGATAGTTGACCACGGTGAATGTTTTAAAAGTTCTGAAAACAACTTATAAATTGTTTAAGAAAAACTATATATATTCCGATCCAGTTACCGTTTGGTATTATAGTTCATTTTCACTAATAACTGCGGCAATAATTCAAAATTAAAATATTTCATACAATGCATGCATGCACATGAACACGATCATATGCTATTCTAGCAAGCAAATTTTCACCTCAAATTAAAATATCTGAATTTCAGTTTCAAAAATTACAAGGCTTTATAAAACTTTAGCTTTCAATACGGGTATATACAAGCCGTGAAAATATAGGCGATACTTTATATAATTATGCTGTGTATTGCCTATTGGTCGTTTGTTTTGTTTAGCAAAGGCACCGTGGCGATCACATATAAACAATTTGATAATTATATACAGCTAATTCAATAAAGGTTGTCCTTTCCAAACCTTAAACTCTAAACCTTGAACCTTAAACTCTAAGCGCACAAAGCTTAATGGGAGCACAAATTTCAAGCTTAGTAGTTGAATATTGCAGCTATTTATGAATGAATTGTTCTCGTAAGGAGATATTTACGATGTCTCTAAGAAATGGGCCCCTGATTTCTAAACTGGTTAAATGATGCCCCCATTATGCTTTGCACACTTAGAGTTTAAGGTTTAGAGTTTAAGGTTTTCAAAGGACAACCTTTTTTGAATTAGCTGTAAAATCATTCACTTGACTGTTCAACCGTATACAAATATTTCAAAAAACATATTCATCATTATGCTTTAAATAACTAAATAAGGAATCAAAATTTAGCACACAATGGACAACTTGCATGTTAGACTAAATTTTAATCTAAGTAAAGAGAAGGGGATCAAACACCACAGCTAAAAAGAACATAATGATATTAGTAAAATTGCAAAATATGGTTGCGAAATGTTGTAAAGCTGGCTTGTTGCAAAGTTTGCAGATTTTGTATATGTTTGTATTACGTGCGGAAATTGTTACCATTTTCGGCTCAAAAATGGTAATAATTTCCGTACGTAATACAAACATATACAAAATATGCAAACTTTGCAAGGCTATATTTTCCGTATTTTACAATATTTCGTAACCAAATTTTTCAATTTTACTAATTTTAATAAGTTCTTTACGATAATTTACTTTTTTTGCCTAGATAAAAAATTAGTCTAACATGCAAGCAGGGACGTAGCAAAGCATCTCGGTAGTTGGTGGGGGTGTCGGAAGATTTTATCTGAAATTTGAATTTTAATGTTAAAAATTTACCTGAAGCGTAATAATTATAATAAAGCTTTTTGTGATTGATTTGCACTGTCATACTAAGTTTCGGAATAAAAGGGGCTCCTCCCCCATTTTTGAAGCTCTAAGACTGCATTTCTGGCCGTTTCTAAAGCAAATTCGCAAACTCAAATTGGATGTAAATTGACTGTATTTTACAAAAATGGTTATCATTTCACAAAAATAATTACTTTATTACGCAAATTTTACCTGAAATGTCAAAGTTTTAACTTGAATTTTACCTGAGTTTCACATGCAGTTGGGGGGATTTACACCCCACCACACCCCGGTCGCTACGTCCCTGCATGCAAGTTGTCTATTGTTAAATATTAAATTCGACCGTGAAAAAGTCCTAATTCAGCTTACAAATCCTTGGGAAAATTAGTGTGGATAGTTCGGACAATTATAGATCTAGACTGACGAACTATATAGACCTGCTTTGCACCCATCTTATTCCCTAGCAAAGATGAGCAAATTTTCCCCCTCAAACCATATCAATGACAATGTTCATGCATGACATGCATGCATATAAAGCGTTAAAGCGTCATTAACCAAGCATGTTGGCCGCCTGGATTGTGAAAACTGCAGAGACAGCGATATTTTCATTTTTCAAATAAATTTAATGGACAAATTGGTCTACATTTTAAAACGATTATAGTAATATATAAATCAGGGCCGTACCAGGATTTTTTCAGCAGAGGGGGGGGGGGGGCAGTAATACCTATACGTCAAATATCAATGCATTCAAGCTCATATCAGTTTATAGATGCATGCTCATGGCTGCCATATACACGGAATCATACATTCTGATCCAAGCGCCATTTGGCTTACTAATTTATAAAAAACAATATAAAATTAGTTAAATTATTCTCTCTGGGGGGATTTGTGATTTTATGTTAGTAATTTGTTCGCACTGTCGCGGACTCCAAGCTAATAAATATAATAATAAAAATAAATTTCGTCAAGGCGCAAGAAGGTACGCAGAGAAAGATAAGGACGGGTAAAAATGTATGTTCAAGTCCAGTTTTTTACGCTTAGTCACTTTGGAAAATCTACAAACAAACGTTGGTCGACTCGTGATGATAACTGACATGGGGCATCCCTTTAGTCAACCATTTTTGTTGAAATGTGACATTGATATTTCCCATATAGGTAATTTAAACATAGAAAATTAATCGTCCCGTCTGATCCAATTATTTCCATGTGTTCCAGCGCAGACAAACGTGGGAACTTGATTTCATGTGGAGTTAATGAGCGGAGACCAGCCACTCCTCTATCGTTTACCCCATGCATTGAATTACGTTATAATAGATTCTTCTATAGGTCGGTGATCACGATATCCCAAAATAATTTTGGTCTATCGTATATGAATTGTAGGTTTTGCTGAATCCATCTGCAATTTCGTAAATATCAGTATTATTATCATCGTTGAAATACGTCTCGAGTGAGATGCCAACAAAATCTTGATATTTACCCATAACCTAACATGGCAGTACCCTAGTATACTACATCAACTTGTGGTTGGAGCTCGATAACTAGACTCTGGAGCTCAGTTGGTTGGAGGGCTGCACCGGAATCGCAGGGCATGTTCGCATATAAATGTATATAAAATTTACACTTGATAATTTCCATCTAGAAAACCCTTCAACTTAAATTTGCATGAAACTTTAAAATTAGCTTTATGATTATAAACAATATTTGCTTTCTCAATTCTATTAATGGCATGTAAAATTGTAAATGTGATGTTTGAATAGAATTCCTTTAGAGTTATAAAGTATAAAATAAAAACCGAAAAATCGTGGAAACCTAGATACGGAGTAAAATAAGATGTTAATTTGGTCCATATTTTCAAGATGTTTCCATTTTTTGGTTTTGGTTTTATACTTTATTTCCTTAAATTGCCGACTGGTTCTGGCTTTTGTAGTTATACATAGTTCTTCTTATCCGTTATCAGTATAGCAGATATAGTAATCTGTCAGCAATTCGAGTGGCGTACCACGTGTGTTTCAGCATAAAACCACCAACACACAACATGCGTAATCATACAATTCAATTTAGTCGAAATCTTAATTTATGTCGCTCCAGACATCCATTTTAGATGATTCGGAGAATTAGGACACTGAAGACAAAGGTCAAGTTGACATACAGAATCCCTTTTTCGTACATTAGTACATTTTTATCACAAAATGAACACCATAAATATCGATTTTAAATTCAATTCATCAGTAATAAAACCAGATTTTTATACCGTTTTATTTCTTATACATGCAGTAATTACCATATTAGGTACAGCAATGTCGATGGAAGTTATTCTTTTTAAAAACATAAATTTTCCTTTGCACTTAAAGTGGTCGTGCGTGGGAGTGCCTAGTATATGTTTATAATGGGCGTTAGTGAAATGTTCGGGCAAACTACCAAGTGACCTCCCGAAAACTTATGCAAAAGTTCATCTGAGAGGTTCAAGCTATTGCGCATCTATATTATCCCGCTTTTAAATGAAGATGCAAAATATTCTTTAAAAATATTTTTCCCACGTTTCAGACCAGACCGTAATTCGTAAACAAGATACAATGACAATGTACAAATGATTTTCTTTCTGTCAATCAACCGTAATCTGGTATTTGTCTCCCTCAGAGTCCGTTTAAGAGCCTTCCTATACAACTAGACGTATATATGACCTCATTAAAGCCGGTGTGTCAAACAATCTCATAATTTCACACGTTCTGCTAAAACTCATGTTCCTCGTATGATAAGGGTTGGTGATGTCTTATTAACAGACATTTCTGGTCCCACACTAACTGCCAATCTAGCACAATAGTCCATAGACTCCACACAAATGCATGTCAAACTCATATGGTTTCTATATATAAGAACTGTTGATAAGTAATCAAGGTATATATCAAACTTCACTGATGGTCACTGATATATCAGGCGATAAAGAATGAACCTTTTAAATTTGGGGGAACGAAGAACTGTATGAGAATAAATGTTAGGGTTTAGTAGGTTTACCGTACCTGCAGGAGGGAAACGATTCACTTTCCCCGTTCTATAACCTCCCACGCTCACGTACAAATTGGGGAAAACAACAATTTTGTATATCACTCAATGTCGGAATGGACTAGCTCATAATTACTCATTACCTATTGAACTAACAATCTAGCTACTAATTTTCAACTCTTCGAAAACAAACTAAAATTTTTCCAACTACAATTAGCCTAACTACAGGGTGTATCAAAATAAACGCAATTCATCTTTTGTGCTTAATAACTTTCGAAATACTATTTCTAGTTAAACGCTTTTAGGCTTACTTTAAAGCCTGTTCTTTTCTCTTTCAAACAAACTATTATCCTTGTCTCCAATGCTAGTAATAATTGAACAGGAAAAGATTTAGTAAAACCTGTCATTTTTAGTTGCTGTTTAATTATGCAAGTTTACTATGTTATTGTTTAGTCGGTTTAAATGTTAGAATTTTCTTCTTTAAACTTTAATGTTGTCGTCACTACATCTGGAAAACCACGTAAGAACAAATTAAAAGTATTTTAAAAGAGACCAGTTGTTTGAAAATCCTAAACGAATGCTAAAAATCGTCAAAACATTCTGGTGTCTGAGCCAGAGTGTCATCGAATTGCGATGTAATGTAAACAGAAATTATAGCAAGTTGATGTCAGCCAGCTTAGATGGTCCAAGCCAAAATTATATCGCATTTGAAGTTTCAAACTGAGTTAAAAATAGTGGAAGAAAAGCCGTAATTATACTTATTGTTACAATCCATTTAATAAAATGCAACATTTTTTTGTTTTAATGAAAAAATAAATTATTTTCATGAGAACGATTTGTTATTCCATCTCAATTTTTTTTTATCTCCAATCGCAATAACGTAAAGTATTATTACCCGCGAACCAATGAGTCAAATTTAAGAAACAACCCACTGTTAGAAAGCTGAATGGCTACACTTTAAAATGAATGTAAACTTTAACGTTTTCGTCTATTATTTGTTTAGCAATTTACATTTCAGTGGAGGATTGCGCTTTTTTTGATACACCTTGTATATGTAATCCTTAACTATATTTGTAAATACTTTATAATTTTAATATAAGCATAGTGTGGTTTAACACTATACTAGTGTAGATATAATATTCAAATACAACGACTCAATAAACTCCACCAGGCACCTTTACTTTATAAATATTAAGGTTACAGGAGACCCTACGCGCAGGTTTCGGGAGATTTACCATTACTCGGCGAATTTTTATCCAATTTCTCTCAAATTTTCTCCAAATATAGTCCGATAGATGAAAAAAAACATAGGGTTATAAAATATATCAGAAAGAAATAACTTTCCCGAATATTGTTACAAGTTTAAGTTTATGGGACCTTCGCGCGGCGAGCTACGTTAGATGTAGGTTTCACTAAAATCCTGTCAATCTATCATTTTTACTCTTCTCGAGTATTGCACTAAAAAAGGGTGTTCGCATTTTATCGTTGCTTCAGGGGTTACATAGCTAAGACATGTTCTTTCCCGACCTGTGTTATATTGCAACGAATGCACGAAAAAGGTCTGTAATTTTGCAACTAAAGGCTTGTAAAACTCGCGCGAACACCCTTTTGTAGCCAAGACATACACCTACAGTGTGTGCAAATTTCAGAACGATCGGTTAAAACGCACGACTAACCAAGCTTTTTTAGTGCGTGTTTACGACTCAAAATTAATGTATCTGATAATTGACTTTAAACATTTCGCGGGGTTTTTTGAAGTTCTGTCTATTTTTCCCCACTAATTAATTCAATTGTTGTTAACCAATTACAACGCGTGTGGCAAGTGATGTTCCGTATAAATTATGGCAAGCGATGTATTTTATGTAAACTTCCGTATAAATTATACTGTAAAACTTTTGTCAAGCAAGTCACAGAAGTCACTATAAAACTACTAGTCATGCCTCCAAAGCGAAAACGCAAGGCTGAGCCTGTGTCCATAAATAAAGATAAACCCGCGACGAAAAAGCGACGAAAGACAAGGAAGAAATGCCCTTCAAAAGTAGATAGTTTTACTGAAGCAGATCGTGATGTGGACTACAAACAAATATTGCTCTCAACGATGAGAGATGAAGGGTATGTTGTTTCGCTTTGTTCTTTTCTTGTTCGATTTGAACATAATATTTTTAGCAGTTCCGAGTTCGTTTACATACACAGCATTTAATACAGCAACATATTTTTTACTAGTTATGACGGAACACATTTCATCAGTCAACTTGAAATTGGCGTCGAAGATCGACTCAAGAAGCGGGGTAAACCTCCCAAAATGGTACGATATTTCTTCTATTGTGGATGGGCACACGCACTGATCGTAAGTATTAAAGAAGATTTCATAGTTGAATCTTTAGTTACCAAGCGTGCATGGTCTTCACGCAACAAAATTTTTGCTTGATTCTAGAAAAATGGAGTTGGTCCTGATAATAGCGAATATGCTTTTCCAAGAGAAGTCCTACAATTCCTGAGATACATCGCACCAGGTGATATCAAGGGAGAGATAAGAGAAGTGAGTTTTTCTGACTTTTGTTTCCAGTTTGGGTTGGAAAAGTTGCCAATATTTATGCATGCATGGGCCATCAACCATGTCTTTTACACAAAATATTATAAAATGCTTATACCTATCTCTTTCCCAATTTTTATATTAACATTTATACATGGAGACTTGGTCTGAAAATATGAATGACATGAATATGTTTACACTTTTCAAAATTAATGTTTTTTTACAAAAGAACATAGTGTTTGCAATTCATAATTATTGATATTGTATATACAACTTTGACAGTAGAATTGACTTCATTAATAGATATATAATAAAAATATCTTTATACATTGTACCCCTTCTTTATATTTTGATTTGTATTCTTTATATAGGATGCATACACTGTTCAGATGGATGACTTTTGTGAAACCTTGAAACTTCCAAAGTTGTGACTGTATATATATATGTATATATATATATATATGCCTACTAAGAACAATTCTGTGACTGTTGGAATGTACTTGTCATAAGACACCTCCACCCATGGAAACATGGAGCATATATGAGGGATGGGTGGTGATTTACTTGTCAAGCTTCCCCCCATTTCCCCTGTATCTTGATCAGTTTTTACTCGATTAATACCAAACTTCGGGATTTTGTATAGGTTGATTGTGCTCTTTCTGATTATGTGGGTTTGATGTCGATAATCATAATATTTAGGGACTCGTACCCAGTCACCCTCGGCTTGAAACTTGGCAATGGGGTGGGACATTTTCCACTTTTTTCTCTCAAAGGGTCCAATGCCTCATGTTTTCCCTGGGGGGCGGTTCCAATGACAAGTGCATAACATAAATACAAGTAGACCCCTTATTAAACATAAATGTATATTCAACATTTTGTTATGTAACATGGGCTTAGGCCGAAAACTAGACTGTACTGTAAATGATTAATATGCTCCATCTGTTGAACAGCAGTATCTTAGTAGGAGTAGATTCCCAACAATACTATTAGGGATTGACCATGATTTTTCCCTAATTGAGATGACTGTTGTCTACTAAAGTGGCATGATCATTTACAAAACAGCTACTACTTTCCTTTGTTAGTCTTCTTGCTCTTTCCTTTTCTATTTCCTTTTGCTTTACCTGTTACTTTGTGGTTTCCAGCAGGTTTGTCTTTATTGGAGGTATAGAATGCCTGAGACTTGTACTGTAACCCTTCTTTGTGGAGAAAAGCATCAGCTTTCTTTGATTTTATTCTCTTATATCGTTTCCTTCTTTCTTTCACCTCACTCCTTTCCTTGTACTCCCCACCATACATTCTTTTCCTATCAATTTTACTCCATGCCTCTTTCATGTGGTTGGTTACCGTGACACCAATTTTAGGTAGAAGCTGGGAATAGGTAACCTCCATCCCACAGTTGAAAATTAAAACTCCAAGGTTGACACTTAGGCTACTTTCAACTTGTGAGGTATGCTGATCCTTTGGTGCAAATCCCCAAATTACATGATGCAAGCTTTCATTGGCATTCTGTGTTGCACATCTCTCACATCCACCAAGGAACTTTTCATCACCTAGCTTATCAAAAACTGGCTTTATAACTTCAACAACAGCTGGAGGGATAGGATCCTTGATGCATCGGTGAGTTTTTGTCTTGCAAGCCAAATCTCTCTGATAACTACACCATGATTTCGGGGCAACAGTCATGTTGAGGTTTTTCTTCAGTGCTTGAATAGTGCAACAATATTGCTTTGGTTGCATTTGACATTGCCTTTGCATCACCTTTATTCTGGCGTATGCAGAGCCCGTAAAAGCTTTGAATTGTGTCAATCCGTGCAATTGTAAGCCGCCCTGCTCCTCCAAGCCCTTTGCCATCTGCTAATTTCACTCCTGAAAATGCAAAGCAATTTGTGATTCCCTCTATTATCATTATTAGATGGATATATAAACTACAATTGAAACCACTAAAATAGAAAATATATTATACATATGTATATAATAAAAATTTTAAAATTTATTTTCAAAAAAATATCTGCCTCCCCCCCCCACCCCCAGTAAAGTGGGGTATTCATTACAAATCATGGGAATTCCCTGGAGGGGTTCCTTACAAGTTAAAAATCATGAAAATTCCTCTAAGAAATGAAAATCTTGGAAATTCCATTGCAAAGAGGGCACATTTGACCTTGGAAAGTTTGGAAATTCCAGGGAGGAGTGTCATTCAAATGAGGAGTGTCATTCATTTGTCACTCAACAGGGTGAAATTCTGATTTTTTTGGAGTGGCCCAATATAAACTTTAGGGTCCGTTCATTTTTTAAAGCAGTTGTAATGCAAAACTTATATACAATAAAAAAATAAATATTCACCTTTGTAATCCCGAATAAGTGACCTAAGGTTGGACCCCATCCTTTTTGTTACATG